>JAAOAT010000022.1:0-208352 GCA_013186855.1 Fusarium ramigenum | reverse complement strand
CCTGGGAACAAAGGTCATAATATTATGTCCCCTCGGAGAGAATTACAAGATCTGAGCTTTCTGGTATTTTTAATATTTTCTATTTAGCGTCTCCAGCAATAGTGAAGGACAATCTAGTTGTATTTCATTCACCACTTCTCGAGGGATCTCATAGTCTCACTCTCGGAATAAAAGGAATTATACTAACATTCTTACAGTTCTTGGATGCAGTATTACTCACCGACATTTCTAATCATGAGATATAGTTAAGGACAACAATCTACCTATTTGAAGAATAGCTACCCTAGAGCTCGTTCGGGCTCGTTCCTTAAGTGGGTACACAGGAGGGACACACTCCAATCCACTTTCCCGGAATTTCTCTGCACTAGCACTATTCAGGTTAGATCCCCACGGCTAAACCACGGGTATACTCTCACTGGATCCTTGGTTCGATTCCCATCTTTTCCAATGATCAGGTTGTGCTCACATTCCAGAATGACCAAGTTAAGCCCGATTGTAACAAGACCTTATCTATAAGAAATCCAGAAATAGAAAAGAAAAATCTCAATTGATATCAGCGTCACTGTTAAAAGTTTGTCTCTCTTGCTATTCCATCTTGGCTTTTCACAGTGACTCAGACGGCGAACAATTTGTCCAGTGAGTTAAGTTAGCGGGGGAGCACGAAGAGGCTAGTGTATACATTTTATAAAAGTTGGCCTCTAGCCATTTGCTCAATGAAGTTGGCCAAGTTCCTCCCCCTTCCCTGTGTAGAATCGACAATCTGCAACTTCCTAAACTCTCTGTTGACTATGACGCCCCCACCTCTGACCGGACCTTTATGCACCAGGCCATCTCTTACTCAGGACCTCCGAAACCTCGGCCTGAAACCACAAGATACAGTCCTGGTCCACTGCTCCCTGAAAAGCATAGGATGGATCAACGGCGGAGCTGAAGCCCTTGCCCAAGCTCTGCTCGACATCCTTACACCCGAAGGAACCCTTGTTGTTCCAACACACACCAGCAGCAACTCGGATCCATCGAATTGGGTCAACCCACCTGTGTCAAAAGAATGGTGGCAGACTATTCGCGAAACCAGGCCTGCATTCAATCCCCAAACCACTCGAAGTGAACACATGGGTGTGTTGGCCGAAACAGTGAGAACATGGCCAGGTGCAGTGAGAAGTACGCACCCTCACACTTCATTTGCTGCAATTGGTGCAAAGGCGGAGTTCATCACACACGGACATGAGCTGGATAGCATGCTGGGGGAAAAGAGTCCCCTAGCTCGTTTGGAAGAGCTGAACGCCAAGGTTGTGCTCATCGGCGTTGGATTCGATCGCTGTACTTGCTTTCATCTTGCAGAGTACAGAACTAATTCACCAAAGGCTGATATCTCATTCGCAGTTTCAGTCAACGGAACTAGAGAATGGGCGACTATATCAGACGTCAGTGTCAACGAGGAAGACTTTTTGGAGCTGGGGAAGGATTTCGTTGAGCAAGATGGTGTGACGAAGGGTCAAATCGGTGCAGCCAACTGCCATTTGTTTTCTCTACCACAGGCTGTCAAATTTGCTGAACAGTGGTTTCTTTCCAATCGAAACACCAACTCCCTAGGAGTTTCTGGCAGAGCGCCTGCGTCAAAAGAGCCGTTATAGGTAATCTGAGGAATAGCTCTACTTACAAATTGAAGCCCAAGTTTGTCATTTGCTCTAGACTTCCGAAGGGCATCTCAGCCTCGAGCGAACAAGGGCACTTTTCTCTCAATGAACATGTGGCACCTTATCCAGTCGCCAGTCTAACTAGATTAGTTTTTCTATTTCGGCATTGCCTTTATCAGTCCGCCTAACAGCACAGCCCCAAGCGCTTCATTTCGATAGTAAGCGGGCATGTCGTGTCAGGCATCATCACGTGGCTAGCGCGAGTAGGCTTTTTGGAGGGGTATTTCAAGCCAGTCAAGTTCGATATTCACCTTTGATTGCTGAACAAAAAGCCTCGATTTTGACTATCTGTTACGCATAATGACAGACTCTCTGTGTGATACCTGCAAGCAATTCGCAAAAGAGTTTGCCGACATTGACGTTGAAGAGTCGATTCCCCGTCGCACAATTGCACCGAATGTCTACAAACTCAAAGAATCAGCACAGAACGGCTGTGCTCTGTGCCAAATCATATTCCAGTCCTTTTGTTATCAAGTTTCAAAATGCAATTGGACTGAGACTTTGGCTATCCATCTTTCGGCATACAAGGTTCTCCGTCATTACAAAACGGTAATAGCTGAAGGACAAGATCCAAAAGAGCCAAAGGTTTGGTGCGGTATTGGAACAGACATAGACCACAGTCGATGGCACCCCCTGCCACTTGTCACGGATGAGGATGAAGCAGCAGGAATTAGAGGACCGATCTTGCGCAACACAAGATCGATAGCAGACTTATCATCAGCCGAGGGCGTTGAGAAGGCTGTTGCATTGGTCAGCAGGTGGATACACAGCTGTTCAGCGAACCATGAAAAATGTAGTATACGGCCTGAGGGTTTAGACCCAATCAAGGCGATACCGACAAGACTCATCGACGTTGGCTCCAGTGATGGGGCAGTTTCCCCAAGGATAGTCATCACCAACCACTCATTCGATATTGAGTATCTTGCTTTGAGCTATGCATGGGGATCAGGTCACAATTTTGCCAAAACGACAGCTTCCAATCTGGCGGAGATGACAGAAATTCTACCATGGGATGACCTTGCAAAGACCGTACGAAATGCGATCATCTTCACAAGAAAGTTGGGATATAGGTATCTGTGGGTGGATGCTTTGTGCATATTACAGAGTGAAAGACCAGATGACCAGCGGCACAAAGTCGACTGGTCTTATGAAGCAGCGAGGTTCGGACAATACTACGAAAACGGCCACCTTGACCATCGCAGCCAGCGGTGCCATATCATCCCAGCAAGGACTATTCCTCGACAGGCCTGCACTTGAATTCGATCCGCGACCCGTGACGCTCACAATCAACAAGATATCCGGCAGCACGTCACACCTTGAGGTTCATCCAGCGTCCCCTTCATGGGAGCTGAGTATCCAGAATGTTCCGCTTCTTAGCAGAGGATGGGCTATCCAAGAGCGAGTCCTATCAAAAAGAATACTCCATTTCGGCGGCAGCTGTTTGCTGTGGGAATGCTGTGAACTTAAAACCACAGAGGCGAACCCCAATAGCCAAGAACCCAATATTTACGGCTACAGAAACGAAGAGTTCGTTTCGGTTTTTAGAAACCTGGATAATCAGCAGCAAGATGATATTATAACGCTATGGTACCAGTTTGTCGAGGTTTATTCTGGAACAAACTTCTCTTTTTATAGAGATAAGCTCCCTGCGCTGTCCGGTATCGCGAAAAGAATCCAAAGTCGTTTTCCACAAGATTACATAGCAGGCATTTGGGGGTCTTCTATCCTTCAGGGACTGCTTTGGATAGGCTGGGGAGGACAAGAGCCAGAAGCTGACCCGTTGCGTGGAACAGATCGTCCCTCGTGGTGTTGGGCCTCCCCTACTCATCCGATCACATTTCTGCCAATCATGACTTACTACAAAGAAAAATATTTAACCCTCCAGGTGAAGTCGTGGTCGGTTAGAACAAACGGGCCCCAGATATCAGGCCAGATTCTCGAAGGGAGTGTTACTATTCGTGGTCCTGTCAAGTCATTCAACCTCTACGATCTGAACTTGGATTTTGTTTTCGGTCCCCATGCTTATGACAGGCAAGGGAACACAATCAAGAGCGAAGCCGCGCACGGTATCAGGAAGCCAGAGGATCGTATTGCATATTTGGATTATACCAACTTCTTGGGAGCCATTAATCGGAGTTACACTTGCATCTTGGTAGCGAAACTGCTCCCGTCAATGTGGACACCCGAAGAAAAGAGAGTGATCGGGGCCGCGCTGATCCTGGAGACCACCGGCCATGTTGGAGATGTCGATCAGTATAAGCGAATTGGTGTGCTTTGTCTTCCGTATGAGCAGTATTGGACCAATGTTCGGGACAGCAAAACGGTTGAGCTTGTCTAGTAGCTTCCAGAGAGATATGATAGGAACGATAGACCAACGAACAAGGGAAGTCTGGTTATGCTTATGATACAGGTTTTTTAGGGAGAAGTGGAGCGAAGGCATATACCTAACGTGGGGATTTAGAATCTTAAGTACTTTATCCAGCCTTTTTGTAGGCTAATAAAGAGGGAGAGGAGACAATAACTTCCATACCTGTCATGGATAGCACCACGTCAACTGAGCAGCAATCAACTTGAGTCACCAGCAAGCTTAGCACAACCTCGGTTGCTGGATCTAGCACCACAACGGCCAGTGAGACGGAATCAGTCAGTACTAGTGACGCGCCGATAATCACTTCAGGTACCACAACCGTTAAGCCTAGCATAGCGATTGCCTCATCTTTTCACCTCACCTTCTGTACCTGGAGTTTCAGAGACACTACATCCGTTCCCTCGTCTCTTTCCAGGACCGCCATTCCGCCACCTTTCACTTCCACATCAACCTCGCCTTTGAAGCTAATCGTGTTTCAATGAATAAGTGAATGTATGATTATGGTACCAATAATCTATCTACATACTGCATTGTGCTGCAGCTCGCTTGATTCCATGTTGAACTTGCCTCTTTGAAAAATTGGGAGAGTCCAATCCCCCTAATGTGTGCGAGAGAGACAGTAGTGTGGTCAAAAATCTCTCCTGTCCATCCTCGTGGCTCTTCAAGAAAAGCTCCATTGCTTTTACGAACACGGTCCTCTTACCAAGTGCGCTGGCCAGGGCTCCCTCGCCGAGTTAGAGGAGCCTAACAATGAGCTCCTAACAGACGCCCTGGCAGTTTGGGTTGCTGACGTAGTTGACGGTCAGAATACCATGATCTCCATCATTGTTGTCATCAGGGAAGAAGACTGGGACACTGCCGCAGTACTTGCAGCCATGGTTGCGGAGCTCTCCAAGGAGGCGCTTGATCTCACGACCAGGCAGGCCACCGGTGTTTTGGAGCAAGGCACAGAGTGAACCTCCACAGACGATGTGCTGTCCGTTCTGGTACCAGCGGTCGTCGTTGAGGCCACCGGCATAGTTGATGAGGTTGGAAAGGGGCTCAGTGCCTTGGCCGCATAGCACACTGCCCTTGCAGTTGATTCCAGCAGCTACATTGCTGGCTGCCATGAGAGCAGTGGCAAAGATAGCGGTGATATGCATGCTGGAAAAGATTAGAGTTTGGGGGTGCTTAGTGTTGAGCATATACTGACTTGAGGTAGGTGAAGATTCGGAAAGAAGATTATTTTGTTACTGTTGACTGTGATAGACAAAAGAACTGAGTGGCTTGGAATGGGAAGAATTGTATCAGCGGAACAAGTTGGCTTTTATATACGATTTGGATATTGGGGTTCACGGCCGTCAATTCAGAAAGACACTCGAGCATATCTCAACTCAGAATCATCCAACATTGGGACGACACGGAACTCGGCATCTCGGGTGCTGTTTTCCAGCTCACGAAATCAATTTAGCACCTTCCTTTTGTGCATTTCTGTCACATATAATCCTTACTGGGGCGTCATAATTAAACCTGTTGAGTTTGGATCCTCCTCTTGCTCTTTGGTCGATGAGGCCCGACATGGTCTTCATGAAAAAGACTGCCCGAAAAGACCAATCAAAGAAAAGTCCGAGATTTATCGAACGATCAATTCAACCGAGTAGCTCTTCCGGTCATTGAATTTACTGGCTGAGCAGCAAATTCCTATTCGGGCGTTTTGCCAGGGGTATAGTAAGCGGCTTCACATACGTTGCATATAACGCCGGCTGTTGTGCCGAGATGATCCCATAGTCAGGACTGGTAACGCGGATCGGTTCCAGGATTGATAGATAGTTCACTCATAAAACAAGGTAGAACCGATTCGATAAATGGAACTTTGGACAATGCACTTTCATGTCTGCTGAGAGCCCGCTGACGCATTGGAACTCTCCGATGGCCACGCCACTGCTTCTTGACCACCGCATGAGCAACTCGCCTCTCTTGAGCATGTAGGAATAGAGGTAATTTTATTATTCCCTATGATTATAACATCTCAGACACTAAATGCCGAAGCTCGTTTGTGTCCAGCGCATGTTCATTATTCTGATCCAATTTGTCACCCGACGCCCAAACGACAGTCAAGCTCGTATACTGTTCCAAGTTCTGTAACTCAAGAGGCAATGCAACCGCTGTGTCATCTCCCACATGATTCTCTGATATCTCAAGAACACGAGTGCTCACGTCATCAAATCGCCCACACAGAAGTTTGCCCTGGTCCCATCGCTCACTTAACGCTCGAAGGATGAACATGACGTCTTTGACGATCATCCAAACATCCAGACGTCGCATGGAACTAGCAACCCCTGTAGTGTTGATACGGAATTGCCAGTAGCTGTAGAACGCCATAAGTCCAGTCCAGTAAATCTTCTCGCAGGCAATCTGCACGTAGAATATTGAGTTGGACTCTACCAGCCGGCGATATATCGCAATGAACCCAACAGCTGCTTGCCAGAGTTCACCAAGCTCATTATGTGAGCGTTGTGGCAACAGTCTGCTGGGTCTTAGAAGCAGCATACGGCCCATCAACCATTCACTCTCGATAAGGGTCTTGTTTGGCAGCTGAGAACTTGAGTCTTTCCAATCACCCAACTTCTTGCTCAGTTGTTCATAAACTGATGGCGCATCACCTGTTTCAGATTCTGGAGATCCATTCAGGCGATTGTAAATCTCGGACTGGATCTGTAGTGCACGATAGCGCTGGAGATAGCCGTGAACTTCGACAGCTGTTGCTGCCGTCTCGATTTTGAACGTAGGCAGGGATACGTTTATAGCGGAGTCAGATATCTCAGTCGGTCGTCCACATCCCAAACTCATGGATCGATCGAAGGAGTACATGCTCCACCAAAGGCGGCGTCGTGTCTCCAAGAGACTCGTGGCGACTGAGTCGGGAGGCTGCGGATCTTGATGGAGTCCAAGGTCAACGCACATGCGCATGCCGACACCGATAAGATACCAGGCATCGAGTAATGAAGGGTTGAGAGTCGCAAATTGGATCAAGAATAGTATCGATTGAACACCAATGATAGTATTTGGTAGGATCGCCGACTCGCGGAACGTCAATGCTGTACGGAATAGCCTCTGAGCTTGCGTTGATATCACACTATCAGCACTTCGTGATAGACTTGAAGCTGATATAGCCAGCACCAAGAGCACAGTGAAATAGCTATATCCATGACTTATAGACGACCGATCCAGATCATCCTGGCTTGGCGTAAGGACGCTGGCTGGATCTTGTGGTGGGCCGTCTTGTCCGCGTTCGCGGGGAGGATCCACGCCAGAGAAGACATGCTCGAACTGCACCCAGAAACCTTGAATAGAGAAGAAAGGTATTCGTGGGTAGACCTGATCAAAATAATGTTTTGCCAGGCTCAAGGCGGTTGACTCTTTGGGTAAACATGGTGCAACCTCACTGGCTTGGGTTAATCGCAGGGCTGATGAGAGTTGGTTGGTGCTTGCAGTTGCTAACACAAGCGAAGATAGTGTCGGTCCTTCTGCGGCTGATGGGTATGAACATGCTATGATGGGAAGTGCTCCGATGTCTGCGATGAGTGAATCGATGATAGAACGTTGATGAGTCTCTGCAGATTCATTCCGGTTGGACCGCTCAGTATCTGATGGCGAAGTGACATTGTTCTGTCTAGCGTTGTGTTGGTTGAGGCGTTGTTGGGCAGCTTCAATCTTTTGTCGAAGATAAGTTGGATAGTCTCGTCCGCGATTTGGCGATTCCGTCGAGAGAGAACATGTTGCTTGTCGGCCAAACTTGACGCACCCGCCGCATGCTGGAGTTGCGCCGTTGCACTATGAGGAATAAGTTTTGGTCTAAGGTCATGAATATTCACGTACCTTGATCTTCCGAGCTTTACAAAAAGTACAGGCTGAA
Source organism: Fusarium ramigenum (assembly GCA_013186855.1). Classification (NCBI taxonomy): domain Eukaryota; kingdom Fungi; phylum Ascomycota; class Sordariomycetes; order Hypocreales; family Nectriaceae; genus Fusarium; species Fusarium ramigenum. The sequence continues at coordinate 200,392 of JAAOAT010000022.1, read as the reverse complement.
AAGATTTGCGATACTCGTAAGGTGACATTCCGTAGTGGTCGCCCTTGGACATCATCTCCAGTCTCGCTCATGGTTGAACAGAGTGGTCCGTGGGCTCTGCAGCTTATTGGATCAATGGTCGGCACTCGCCTAAGAACATCCGGGGCTAGATAGCCAATGCCACCAACAAATGTTCAATCGAGCTCAGGTAAATATCACGAGGGCCAATTTCTCCATTGAACGGCTTCAGCTGAGCATAGAATAACCGAACACAGGCGGCTCCTTCATGAGTCTCCGGGTTAGCTTGCGGGGAAAAAGTGGAATGTCGGACGGAACCACCGCAAAAGTGTTAGTGGCAGTCAACGAGCTAAACGGCGGTTCCGTCGATGTTGCTTGTAAGACTGACTAACGACTCATTGCAGGCGGCTGCATCGGGGTGATCATCAGGCTTTGCGATGGCGAGTAATAAAAGAGACTATTTCATAGCATGTAATCTACTCATTCTCATCATCCTAGCTTCACTTGAACACAAATTACAACACCCCACTAGTCATCGAGTTAGCACTCAGACTTCGCTACCATGGCCCCTGCAAGGATATCCCACGATCCTGTCCTCCGTCGCGAGCCAGCAACTCAGAGCCGTGACTTTCAGCTCCGCACATTGAACTCAGATCTCTGTGTTTGCGGTGGAGGCTTCGCTGGTACTATCGCTGCCATCGCAGCAGCCAGATATGGCGTGTCAGTGATTCTCATCCAGGATAGACCTGTTCTTGGAGGCAATGCTTCCAGCGAGGTCCGATTATGGATCCTTGGAGCTACGTCGCATATGTTCAACAACAATCGCTATGCGAGAGAGGGGGGTCTTGTTGATGAGATCTTACTCGAGAATTTGTATAGAAACCCCGAGGGCAATCCTCTGATTCTTGATACAATTCTTCTAGAGAAAGTGAGATTAGAGTCAAATATCCAATTGTTTCTCAACACGGCTCTTGTTGGCTGCGACAAGGACGGAGATCGCATTAGCTCTGTCAGCGCATTCAACTCACAATCTTCTCTCAAATACACCATCCAATCTCAACAGTTCATCGACTGCACCGGCGACGGCACACTCTCCTTCCTTGCCGGCGCCCCCTTCAGAATCGGCGCCGAAAAGCGCGATGAGTTCAACGAGCTCTTCGCTCCATCCTCTGAGTACGGCCATCTTCTCGGCCACTCCATCTACTTCTACACCAAAGACACCGGCAAGCCTGTCAAGTATGTCGCACCAGCCTACGCTCTCAAAGACGTCGAAGGAGAAATTCCTCGCTTCAAGAGCTTCAGCACCAAAGAAATGGGCTGTAATCTCTGGTGGATTGAGTATGGTGGTAGACTTGATACTATCCATGATACGGAGCAGATCAAGTGGGAGCTTTGGAAGGTTGTTTATGGAGTTTGGGATTATTTCAAGAATTCGGGGAGGTTTCCCGAGGCGGAGAATTTGACACTTGAGTGGGTTGGGACTATCCCAGGAAAGAGGGAGAGTAGACGCTTCAGTGAGTTCCTCTATGCAATATCTGAGAGCAAAGCTAATCTTGATAGTCGGTCCTACCATTATGGTGCAGCAGGACATTGTTGAGCAGCGCTATCACTCTGATGCTGTGTCATTTGGTGGCTGGTCTCTCGATCTGCATCCCGCTGATGGTGTCTTCTCTGAAGTCGACGGCTGCACTCAGTGGCACTCAAAGGGTAAGTTCATCCATTGTATGATCAGGCATTGGTTTTACTAACAGCCACAGGTGTCTACCAAATACCATTCTCCTCGATGGTCTGCTCAGAGATCCCCAACCTCATGTACGGAGGCCGCATCATGTCAGCATCCCACGTCGCCTTCGCATCTACCCGTGTCATGGCAACATGCGGAGCCAACGCCAACGCTTTGGGTATCGCTGCTTCTCTTTGTAAGAAGCAGAGTGTAGATCCTATGCAGTTACTTGTCAAGAGTAACATGAAGAACTTCCAGCGAGAGCTCATGCGCTTTGGTCAATTCATCCCTGGTTATAAACTCAACGACTCCGAAGATCTTGTTCGCTCAGCCTCCAAGATCGAGGGATCATCCTTTGAGCTATCGCAACTCCCAGCTGATGGACCACCAAAGGTCCTAGTCCGAAGCCTTGCACAGATGCTTCCCCTCTCACAAGGACCTGTTCCTACCTTCTCCGTCACAGCTATGTCAGTGGAAGACACTGTATTGACGGTTCAGCTTCGAGGATCTCAGAAGCCTTACAACTACACGCCCGAGGTCATCCTGGCTGAGACCAAGTTTCCCCTGGTTCCAGGACAGAACGATCTCGTTATTGACTTCAAAATTGAGAACCCTCAGACTCAATACGTCTTCCTCTCTTTCCTCCAGAACGATTCTGTAGCACTCTGCACCACCAGGACGCGTGTATCAGCACTTATGACTGTCGAGCACGAATGCACTCAGAGCCCGCCTAGTGACGTTGGAGTTGATGAGTTTGAACGCTGGACACCAGTTCGAAGGCCCATGGGCCATAACCTAGCCTTGACGCTGGATCCAACTCTGAAGGCTTGGGGGGTCGAGAACGTTCGCAATGGTGTTCCTCGGCCGACCAAGAGAGCCAACTGCTGGGTTCCTCGTGCCGACTCCTCTGGTAGGAGGATTCTCAAGATTGGCTGGAATACACCAGTCAAAGTCAACAAGGTTGTCGTTCACTTTGACACAGACTATGATCACGCTCTCGAGTCAGTGTTGAGAGGTCACCCAGAGAGGACTATTCCCTTCTGTGTCAAGAAGTGGCGTGTGCTGGACCTCTCCAGCGGAGAGCGAGAACTGTATGTTGAGGATGAGAATCACTTGTCGCGCCGAGAGGTTGTTCTCGAGGCGAGTAGGACGGTGAAGGAGCTTGGTATTGAGGTCCTGGAGCTGAATGGCGATGAGAATGCCTTTGGTGGTATTTTCGAAGTCCGAGTTTATGCATAGATATATACAGCAAGAATTGGTATCATGCGTGCATTTAGTTCTTATATGAAACTTCATAAGTCATCTGCATAGTACTCGATAATTAACAGAGGTGAAATAACGAAGGTTCATATCTATCTCTCCGTACAATGGATAACTTTCTTTCCAAGAAACCACATTTTGACTTGCCACTCCAATTGCTTGCTTCCACAAAAGAGCACTGGTCCATCAGTATCTTTATTAAAATCCTCCAAGTCCTCTTTCTCAATTCTGCCAAGACGGAAAACATCACTGTCGCTATGGTCCTGTAAGAGCTCCTTAAAGCGCTGATGCCACCAGCTCTGTGGCTTGCCGGAAGCCATCCCACCAGTTTCTTCTCCAGGCGTCACAAAAATGCGAACCACGTCCCAGTCTCGCGGGTAGAGCATCTCGTGGTTCCAGAGATACTCGATAACTCCAAAGTCATCTCCACGAATGCTGCAGATGAGACTAGGCTTCAGGTCATTGGTATTGCGGCTGCAGTTTTTCGCCGCCGCCATAGCAATGAATGGTGCGATACCAGTACCGCCAGCAATGCATAATGCTTGGGCGGCTTGTTCTATGATCTCAGAGGGGAATCCGCCACCGGCCTCAACAATCTTAGCGACCAACGGTCCATGCGGCCGTGGGAGTCCCAACAGCCCGGTAACGCGGCCATTACGCGCCATAAGAGAGATGCTCTCGATGGTTCCATCCTCTGCATACTGTAAATGGAAAGGGGTGAAAGAAAGGCATCTTTCCTGGTCCGATAAATTCTGGGGTCCCGATACAGGGTCTAGATCAGGCGGGAACTGCAGTGTCAGGTGTTGACTGGGACGGAAGCCCCGACTGAACTCATGGTTTGTAAGAATAGAGAATGAATGGATGCTGAGGCTGGGAGTTAAGCGAGTCGACGAGATATGCTTAAGTTCGCCGAGAGACGCAGAATCCCCGTTAGTGCCGTTGACAGTCATGGCAGGGAATCGGGTCAAGTGATGATCAGTATTTTTCGTAAATCGCTAGACTTGAACCTGCATCTAATAGTCAGTCCATTATGAACCAGACTTTCGAACTTATCATAAAACGGAATAGTTGCATCCAAGAGCCCCAGACGGGACCACCGTCGTGAGTGAGGAGAAACAAGCGGAGGCTCCGTCTCTAGCTTTAGCGCACCCCGCAACGCGGAATCATACCATGAAAATCCCTGTTTCCATCCAGAACCCGACTTCGCTACCCCAGATTTAGAGCCATTTGACAAAAGATTAAAAAGTATGCCTTCCCCAGACTTTCTTGCGGGGAAACTCAACAGCACGAACATTTGAGTTCTCACAACTTGTTCAATTAACTATCTCCGACTGTTTGTTATCAAGATGACTACCGAGCTGGGTGCAGGGCCCGCACAGGGCAAGATGAGCGGCTGGCTCATTTTTAGTATCTTTGTCATTTCGATGGGTTCCATTTTCTGGGGGTAGGTTGAGACTTTACAACACGCATTGGCCGAAGGCTCACAGTTTGCAGATATGATATCGGTATTCTGAGCACCATCTATGTCTCCCCTGGCTTCAATAAAGCCCTCGATCATCCCTCATCCAGTGAGAAGGGTCTTATTACTGCTATCTTCTCCGCTGGTCAATTCGCCTCTTTCGCCCTCCTCGCGGGTCCCATTAACAACAAGTACGGTCGACGATGGGCTGGCTTCGGTGGCGTCTGCCTCCTCTGCGTCGGAGCTGCGATTCAGACTGGTGCTGTTCACCTGGCCATGATGGTCATCGGACGAATCATCGCTGGTGTTGGAACAGGTGTTGTGTCCACCGCTGTCCCGCTGTATCTCAGTGAGATCTCGCCAGCTAAGCATCGTGGTCTCTACGTTGCTGCTAACCAAGTTGGAATTGTCTCTGGGTAAGTAAACCCTCGAGTCGAGCTATTATGGTGCTAATTGGTGCAGTATCTCTATGGCTTTCTGGGTCGGCTATGGCTACTCGTTCTGGGACTACGGTAATGGTATCGATCTTGAATGGCGCCTCTCCACCGCTATGCAGTTCATCCCTGCTCTTCTCTTCCTCGGTGGTGTCTTATTCATTCCTGAGAGGTATGCCTATCATAATTTTCCTTCACGCTTCCCGCTAACTCTTATCAGCCCTCGATGGCTCGTCGAAACAGACCAAGTGGAAGCCGCAAGCGAGTCTCTCTGCAAACTCCGTGGTCTCACTGCCAGCGAAATCCAGCCTGAACTCGACGAGATCCGCGCCAATATCCTCTGGCATCAAGAGAACTCCATCACCTCAGCCCGTGTCTTCATCCAGCAGAAGCCTCTCTGGTCTCGACTCTGGCGCGCTTGGTCCCTCGCTTTCCTCCAGCAAATGAGTGGTGCTGCCGGTATCCGATACTATCTCCCCACCAACTTTATCGCTGCTGGTACCTCTGAGGAATTGAGTCTGCTTGCTTCTGGTATCGACGGAACTGTCCAGGTTCTATGCACGGTTGCGGCCATGTTCTTCATTGATAAGCTCGGTCGAAGACATTCTCTTGGAATTGGTGCTATCATCATGGCCTTCTGCTTGATGGTGAGTTGATACAAACCAGTCTCCTCAAACAGCTGCTAACATATTCCAGATTAATGGTGCTCTACAAACTGCCTATCCTGGACAGAACAACCAAAGCGCCAACTACGTCAACATCTTCTTTATCTTCTTTTTCACCGTTGGATGTAAGTCACCACATGACGCCCCAAGAACGAAAAAATGCTGACAATTGCACAGACAGTATGGGCTTTGGACCCTGCGCCTGGATCTACGCCTCCGAGATTTTCCCCGCCAACTGCCGCTCCAAGGGTCTCGCCATCTCCTCTTCCGGCTCATCCCTCGGTTCGATCATCGTCGGTCAAGTCTGGCCCGTTGCTGTCGCTCGCATTGGACCTCGCGTCTACTTCATCTTCATGGCCTTCAACGTCTTCGCCGCTGTTCTTGTCTACGCTTGCTACCCCGAGACTAAGAACAAGACTCTTGAGGAACTGGATTCGCACTTCGGATCCCTCAATATTCATTCCGAGGAGGATGCTACACCTAAGCAGATGCTTGGTGCTGAGGAGGAGAGAGTTGAGATTCGGGATAAGTCTGTATAAGTCAGCTCTTATTGACGACGCAGCTTGTAAAGATAGCTTCGTGTTAATACTCTTGCAGAGCAGTTTCAACTGTATGAGAACTATTCCTGGTGGACATGGAAGATTATGGCAACGTCTATATAGTCAAATAATTGATACTTTCACTTTAGTGTCACGTTTTGGTCATATAATTTAACCTCTCAATTATATTTGTCGCTGTGCATTTCATTTTTTGACCGTTGATAATTGTGCATGGGGGTACTTATCAACTTAGTAACCACAGTATCAAATAGTCTTTAAGATGTAGTCTATGGGCGTCCAAAGGAAATTCCTGTCGCTAGAACATGTAGTCACCTTGGTATAAGCTTTTGGTAATTTCCATCCCGAGCTGTCGCCAACATCAGTCACGTATAAGGCTTCATATATCAACGAACCTGGTACAATCTTCATGTCAGTCTCTTGAATCAGTCCTCCTCACTCCATTCTTACTGCCAGCGGCAGCCACTTCGTACCAGGATGAATTGTGTCTTGCCGGCAATATATTCATATACTGTATAGAGTCTCAATTAACAGCCTGTCTCAATATAAGTCGTGTACTCTATAGCCAAGGGCGTAATTAGCAGTCCGCTGGAAACAGACTTATTGTACCCAGGGAAATCACTCCAGGGTATGTATGATCGACGTGAGGAGTTTTGTGGAGAAAAAGATCAGCTGCCTCGTTAGCGGGCGGAATGAATTCCACGCCAACTTTACTCCGCACTTTTACTCAAAGCGATCGGCTCCGGCCTTGATCACGACCCAGGCGAGACATTGCAGGGAATCAGTCGCGTCAGACAGCAATTCTTTACAGAATGATGGCGCGTTTGGCGGACGATGGATCCGCCGTACTTTGTAAGCTCCCTACTCATGGCAACTCTATATGTATGCGTTTCTGTGACTTACACCGGTGTAGACTATAAACGCGTGTAACCGGTGTCGGAAACGCAAGGCGCGTTGCGATACACGTGAGCTGCTCTGCGATTTTTCCTCCGTCAATTCGTTTTTACTGACCTTGAAATAGAGATTCCTGCATGCCAACCATGCCAGAACGCAGGCTCGATATGTGAATACACAGATGGCCGCTCGGGCGACGTCCATCCTCGAAGCTACATCCATGAGCTGGAAGCTCAACTCATGCGACTAGAGTCTCAGCTTCAGGAGGTTGACGACGCGACAACTGAGGTGTCGCCGCCTACTTCGACGTTGCGCTCAGACGATGAGCCTGCCCAAGACCTGATTCGTGTTGGAGATGAGGGGCATGCCCATTTCATTGGGGCCTCAAGCGGTATGGATGCACGATTACTAGTATTTACTCCAGCTGAAACAAGTCTAGGCATGTACTTGGTCCGATCAGTTCTCGAGTCAGCTCAGCAGAACTATCCAAACTTCGAATCGCCATCTGAAACAACGGAAGCTCGAACCGGACCAAAGGAACCAGCTACCAGTAGTACCAGAATTGCCTTGCCATCACGAGAAACGGCTAACAGCCTCATCGACACATTCTTCAGCCAATATCAGGTTCAGTATCCCATTCTCGACCAGCAGGAATTTAGCAAGGCCGTTACAGAATTCTACGCTCGACAGAATAACAGAGACGGTCAAAATCGACCAGGATCTGGCGAGGTGTGGACTCGATTCATGCTCAACATGGTACTTGCCATTTCTCTCATGTTCATGTCCAACGATCATAATGAGAGTACGACACTATCGAAAGGCTTCACTGCCAATGCCATGGCGGATATAAGTCTGATCATGCAGACGAAGAATGTCAAATCGGTTCAATGCCTTCTACTATTATTGCTTCTCTCGATTCTTGACTCGTCGTCTGCGCCGGTTTGGTATATCTCTGGCCTTTGCATGCGGATGTGCATTGATCTCGGATATCACTCAGAAACCACAATAGCTATTTCTTCAACTTGCAACGACACGGAAGTTGAGAGGATAAGTGAAGCAGATACGAAGCGAAGGCTATTCTGGGTAACATACAGTTTTGATCGGACACTCAATATCCTTCTTGGTCGGCCCTTCACCTTTGACGACTTTACCGTCGACATTCATCTGCCGAGGCATTCGTTAGTACCGAGTAAGCGGCCACAGATATTACACTGGCTTGAACTGCAACGACTCGAGAGTGAGATCGTACACAAGCTACATGCAGTACGGCGAGACGATACGAGCGCCGGCGGAGAGGACACGGACCTTACCCAATGGACTAATGAAATGGCTCAGCGGTTGAAAGGCTGGAATTCGGTAGCCCTGAACCTCGTTGACTCCGATGGTCATAACGTTAACTGGTGGGGCTACTGGTGTCGTACAGCACTGCTCATCCTCTACAGACCATCTCCGTCTCGTCCAAACCTCAGTACTTCTGACACGTTGTCATGCTACGAAGCTGCAAAGGACCTTATTCAGCTCTCATACCTTCGTATCAGTGAGGGTCTAATGGACTTCACCTGGATAGACTTACATTTCCAATTCATGAGCGGAGTTACTCTCGTGTTCATCGTCTGGAAGAATACTAAGGCGCGAATGAAGGCCAAAGATGACTGGATCTCGTTCAAGAGCTGCCTGTTTCAGTGGAAGAGTATACTTGAGAGACTGGGGGCACGGTGGGAAAGAATTGCCCGAGCGCGTGAAGCACTATCCAAATTAGCTGATGCTACTATCGATCTGGTCGAGAAGGATATGATGCGATCAGCGGGAGGAGGTCAACGACTACCAATACACCACAACTCAGAGGAGTCTCGGCGGGATCGAAGACGTTCTATCATACAGCAGCTCCGGAGGCAGGACCCTGATGGCGTGTCGCAGCGGAACTTGGTCACTGGAAGCGATACAAATATGCAAGATTCTAGTCCTCAAGAGGTAAATTTAGAGCGTGGGAACAGAGGAATGAATCAGGCGTATGGGCCTGCTATTGGCGGGGAGACTCAGCAAGGAACAGCAGCTCATTCAGCTGAATACGTGACGCAACCCACGGGCGACACTTGGGCCAGTTTCGGGACATCAACAAACACTCAACAAGGGCTCTTTGGCGACGCTCAGAGTCAGAACACCATATCATCAATGATGCCAGACGATACGTGGCCACTTTTCGATCTTTCAGATGTAGCAGTCGTACCTGATGAGCTGAACTTCTGGACATACTTATCAGCCCCGATGCTCGGCGTGGAGGATATGTCAACGTCCCAGTTCAACGCTACGGGAAGGCCAGATGATTCATTCACAAATAGCATTCTGAACTTTCACGGAGACTTTAGTAATATCACCCCTGAGATGCCAGTCGAGTACCCAGAGGATGGAGACTATGGATATAGCGCTGGGCAGTAGTAGTTGGCATTTTAACAGAACATGGACATGTAAGATAGAATGAAGATACCCTTGAATATGAGAAGGGTCGTATTGACTAATATGGGACGAGGTAATCCCCCGGCTATGGCCACCCCACCAAATCACATCCAAGTTCCTCATGTTAGACAGGCATTGTGCTACTAAGTCCTGCCGCCAACAGTCAAAAGATACAAGCTTCCGGTAGTAGAGTTCATATTCGTCGGCGCACCCAAGTACAAAACATCCGTTCCATCACTCCTCATCAAGGCCTGGAGACGCTGCACCTTCTTTCCAACAACTGGTTCAAGAGCAGTATTGGTCCAGCCAGCCCCACCCACATTCTCCAGCACATAAGCGCTGGCCGAAGAGCGGCTGTAGTAGATACGAGCAGTTGTTCCGTCATGAGTGATACCAATACCAGCGCTGGTCTCACTATCACTATACAGAATCTCACGTGTCCAAGGGTTTGAAGTGCCGTATGTGGCTGTAGCACGACGAACTTGCCATGTTCCGCTAGTTGAGTTCTTGAAGCGGTAGGCGCTCTGGATGTGAACGGTGCCAGAAGGGCGCTCGTAAAGAGCCATCTTGGCGCTCTGGAACGCAGGACCAGGCGAAGCGTTGATGTCGCCACTGTATGTTTCGCCTGAAGTCAGAGGCTGATATACGATGTCCGCGGTGTTTTGGGTGATGGGTGTCGAAACGGTAGATCCAGAGGCAGAGGTGAAAGAGTTTGTCGAAGGTCGATAGCGGACATAGCTTCCCTGGTGGCGCACAGCAGACGCGGGATACTTGCTCCATTCCCACTGAACATGAACATCTCCGTCCGAAGAAAAGGCAATGTCATCAGGATACACGGAGTAGCCCTTGTTGTACGCCCAGAGGCTAATACGGGCCCACTTCTTGGTGCTCGTCGTGTACTTGTAGAAGTAACCTCCTCGTGCAGAGCCATCGCCTGATGCTTGCCCGCGGACGATCAGCCACAGGTTTCCGTCAGAATCACGCTTGATAACAGGGTATGTGATGAGGACACTCTGGTCAGGCATATCAGAGCTGGCGTTGACGAGAGTGCTGCTGTATGGCTGAGATGAGCGGAAGTACTTCCATGGCTCGTTGTGCATGCTCGTGAAAACATGAACGTAACCATCGCCATCAACGCTGATGCTAGGAGTGTTATGTCCAAGGTCATCTGCAAAGACAGCACACTCTCCGTCTGAGTCTCTGACACAGTCGCGAGAGACAGTGCCATCAGAGATGGAGCGACGCGCAACCATGACATTATTATCAGCAACAGCACCACCGGGAGGATTCCTCAGGTAAGCAAGCCAGCCATAGCCGCCGTACTCATCCAGAGGATCCCACCAAGCAGCGCCACTGGTAGCATCGACAGCTGTAGAGATGGTGACGAGACTACCAGGGCTGATAGTAGCGCGTACCGTCGAAACGGCAGCCAGAAGGATGAGAGATTTGAGATTTGCCATTTCGAAGTGTAGAGGCAGAAGAATGAGGAGTCGAAGTTGATCTGCTGATGGGAAAGAGATTTTGACCATTATCCACTCTTCTTTAAGTAGTCCATCGTGATATCCTGGTCTGGAGTCGGCAATAATTCCGCTCCATGCTTCCCCAGATTTTCTCCGCACTTGGGATCAGCATAGAAGCTGGGGTAGAACCGTGGACATGGGATGAGTTGCATGAAGGAACCGCCGTGCCATCCAGAATTTCATCGCGCATGATCATTCTCGTTGAAGGGTCAAGTTCGGTTCAGTTGTCGAAGCGCTTCTTCTTAGTTCCGCCCGGTGATGAGGCCTCAAGCGGAGGTGGGTGGCGGAACGGCCGGGGTCGGTTTGTGGGGGGCGGTGGTTCCGTTGACTGGAGATGGCTTCACCATGATCCGATATCTCCACTTCTAGCAGAGAAGTAGGCTAGATACCATTGGCACTAACCGCTACTACTTTGGCTTCTATCAGACATCTCGGAATCGTAGCAATACAGAGCTTAGTCTATGTACAGGTCATGTTATGTATCTATTCAAATCTCCACTGCCAATCGATGTATGACGTCTTGCCTTTTCAAGCATCCTTATTCACTATGTCGAGTCAGCGCCGCCAAAGACAGACGTCGCTACCTACTTCCGTATCGTAGCTCAGAGGCCGATCCATTATGAGCGGAGAAGTCATTCGTCAACTCCCATATCAAGTCTCAAAAACTAGTTTCCCGTAGAACGCCGGCCTTAGCATCCCGAATCATCTCCTGCATCCAAGTAGGAAACCCGCGAATCCCAGATAAAAGACCTGCATAGCCTGGCAAGAAGAGGTCTCCGCGGCGGCCATTCAAGACATGATCTACAATCGCTTCAGCTACATCGTTCGGCTCCTGAAGGGGGTCATGGAAAGTCGAATGTGTAACAAGATTCTGTATCAGTGGCGTGCGAACCCAGTAAGGGAAAACAATGCTACGAGACAATATTAGATGACTTGGTGTCTGGGAGATCGAAATTGCACTCACCTTGTAAGTACATCTCTTGCGTTATATCTATGCTTCAGATCTTGCGTCAGGCCTTCATGGAACGCTACTAACGCAGCCTTCGTACAGCTATAGTCGATATTGCTTGCGATAGTAATAAAGCTGGCCACGCTAGCAATTGTAACGACATGGCCGTGCTTCTGCTTGACCATGGAAGGCAGCAACTCTTGCACAAGCCAAAAGTGCGCGAGCAGATTGACCTGGACCATCTGCTTTATCTGGTCTGCAGTGCAAGCAAGAATGTCTTTTCCCAAGGCAATGCCAGCATTATTGATCAAGACCGTTGGATTTCCAATGTCCCGACGGACTTGTTCCATGACTTCGTGTATGCTGTGTGGCGAAGTAACATCGACTTTGTAGAAATGTACATTTGTAGAGAGAGTGCTTTTGGGTGAGTGTATGTCAAAGGATACAACCCTGATGTTTCGGCGGGAGAATTTGTTGACCATTTCGGAGCCGATGCCGCCACTACCACCTGTGATGAGCACGATTTCCTTACCCCAGTCCCATGGCTGCGCAGTGGGCGATTTGTAGAGTACGATTCGGTTCAGAATTTTGTTGATAATGAAGCAAATTCCAACAGTACTGACAATTCCAATAAGGAGTCTGAAGATGTTTATAATCATGGCTGGACTTGCTACTGATTAAACAGACATGTAAAGAAGATAGAGAGTTTCGGGAGGAAATCTAGATGACTGCTCGAAAGTATGACATGGCATCAGTTTATCAGTTCTGCAGTGCAACTTACTAATCCAAGTCAGCCACTCAAAACCAACATTCGCTGTGTACCTCTTTCGCATATGGAGAGCTGAAATAGGTAAGAAAACAGGAAAATCTCACCTTTCCTGCATACAAGAATGACAAAAATGGTCTAGACCCCATTCACTGCGGGAGCTGAATGTTTACAATCAGCTTGACGATTGGGTAGAAAAGAACCACGACTCTGTTTGCTTTGACATTTATGCTCTGTCCTACGCTGTTATTCGCTGGGATAGAGTTTAATGGGAGGCCTCAATAATATTTGCGGCATGGTGGAACACAAGCCCTCTTTGGTTAAGCCAAATTTGTATGCGTTGGATTTATCGAGATATGGCAGCATACTAGTAATATAATCAGGGCGTTTATACCTCGCGGGCATGTCGCGCTGTCCGAATATAGCCTACCCTCCCAAAGGAGCCTTACTTAAGAAGATTCTATATACTTAGAGTTAGTAGTGTAAATATTTGTTCCCCGGTTCCTCTTGCAGACATCACCCTTCCCATCAGCAGATTCCTTCTCTCCCTTCAGCTTCTTGATGCTTGGGTTCAATTGACTGCCACAAATGCAGAAGTTGTCTTGTTCTACTGGACTATAATACTCAGTCTGGAGAGCAAAGTAGTCGGAGTTATGACAGAAGTGTGCGCACTCTTCTAGAGTGCCGTCTCTCCACTCCATATAGTTCTTTCCCAGTATTACGTATTCCTCTTCAATCTCAAAACATCCGATATTGACGTACTCAACAGAAAGAAGCTCTTGAGAACTAAAGACTTCAATAGGGTGTTGTTCCGGACCACAAGAAGAGTCTCCTCTTCCTAAGCCACAGCGAGAACTACAGCCCCAAATCTTGTTAGGCCTGCTATCCATACGCAGTCGATCGTCGCATATACAGGTATCGCGATTCTGTAGACCAAAAACAGGCAAGGAGAGTGAGAGGCAGTAGGCTTGACAAGAGGAAATAGATAGGGGCTTGATATGGCTCAACCTAGGACCTGCCAAAGCAAGGGTGGGACGATGAAAATCTTCGTCGCCACTGAAATAACATCCTTGGCGCCAATATGTAGGAGGGGCATATGATTCTGGTAGAGCGTTTTTGGTTGGGCTGACACAGTAGGCTTTCCCTGGGATGAGACTCGTAGTACAGTTAATTGGCGATATCGATGGGTTGGCAGCTGTAAATAGAGATAGACTCATGTCATGCTGGCCCAGGACCGAACGACAGTCATCTCCTTCCTCAACTGTATACCAACGCCCGCATTCTGGATTAGCAGCCGGATCGGCGTTCTCGGGTCGCGAAACAATCTCATCAGCATAATTGGAGTCTGCCGGGTCAGACTTGGTGATAGTTCGGTTATAATGGCCGTCAGATGGCGTAGTGCAAACGAATTTACCGAGAGTTATTGTCCCCGACGGGAAATAACCGCAATCGTTTCGAATCCATGGATTGAGAGAAATAAAGTCTTTGATGGTGATTCCCAAGGATTTAGACACAGAGGCGCAGGTGTCGTTGTTTTTAACCTGATAAGTATTGCATTGAAATGGGAGACAGATCGGCACGTCTTCAACCATATCGTAGCAATCGAGGATATCAGGGTTATTAATGAAGATTTCTGCAGAAGAGACGCTGTACTCGAGAGCCAATGAGTCGCAAGTGTCGTTGGCTTTTGATATATGTACATGAGAAAGACAAGCGACGGGTGGCGGCGGGGGTCGGGTATCGCCTTTCTCAGGAAGTATCCTACGGAATTGAAAGTAGCTGGTGATGTTTAGATAATACCCGAGCCATATCAAAATTGGCGTGTAAATGATGAATGCAAAAAGGCATGTTAATAATGTCTGAGATGGTGGTGGAAGATATCTTCCGATTCTAGCAAGTCGCATGTTGGCGGTGTTAGGCTAATTATTCTTACACTGAGTTTCAACGTCGGTCTCGGGCTGTTTTAAGGCAAAATTACAGAGTGAGTGGCACATTTAAGCGATGATGCACGACCAACAAAAGTGGGCAAGCTAAATACTTTCGACCTTCTTCAGTAACCTATTTAGGATGCCAAGACTAGGCAACTTCACAGAACCAACACAATGGTACGAGAGTCCCATTATTATAAGATTAAGACTCCATTCACGGCCCGAAAGAATCTCTTCAAGGTAGTGATATCAGTTTTGAGGCTGCAATAAGCAGCTTGCATCGTATTAATGGGTAAATGACAAGAGGCTGAGGCTAGCCTTTTACCAGATCCTGCCGACACCAGCTCCAAGCTTGGCCACGGTGGGAACAAGCTTGAGAGGTGTCAACTTGTACTTATAATCAGCCTTGTAGAAGGTGCCTTTCTGTGTAATGTTAACTCCAGCCTTGCCCCAATCGTTCTCTGTTTGATAGTCAGTCATGGGATCCTTGAATGACAGAAGAATTGTACATACTGGCTCCAAGGTTGGCATAGCCATCAAGCTCCTCGTCACCGCAAGTGCAAGTGTTGGGAGAGTCCATAGGGATGACAAGACCGTAAGTGCTTAGAGCCTCGCTAGTGTTGCCTCGGAAGACGTTGCCCTCAACAAGAACCTATTGAAATCAGTTCAAATCTCCCGAATAGGCTTCAGCGAGACATACCTGGTTATCAGATCGACTGTGAATAGCCTGGTAAAGGAAGTCCTCGTAGAGGTTGTTGTACACGTGCTGATGACCAAAACGACCAGCGGGACCGCGAGTTCCCATGTTACGCCAGTAGTTGTGATGGTATGTGAGGTGGAGGTGGCCGAAGTCGAGGTCGCGGAAGGTAGCGTCGTTACCAACGAGTGAAGACTTCCAGTGGTCGTGGAAGTAGTTCCACGAGACGGTGATCCAGTCCGAGGCGCGAATGATATCGACTTGTCCATCCTGGCAAAAGAAGTCAGCTAGAGAGTTTGCGATTTGATGGGCTACACGAGACTTACGTAGTGGTCAGGTCCTTGGTTGATATCAGAAGCAAACTCGTTATGATCAACCCAGACGCGAGTGCTGTTTCGGATAGTGATGCAATCGTTATCCAAAATATGGGTGATCTTCAAGTTCTGCAGAATGACATTGTCTCCATGATAAACATCGACACCAGCACCGGTGATGTGAGCTGTCAGCCCAACACCAATAAGAGAAGTGTTGGATCCGACCTTGAGCCGAGATGGAAGAGTAACCTTGCCCTTGAGTTTCACGATCTTAGGCTCGGTACCCTTGACAGCAGCGACAAGCTCCTCAGCAGTAGTGACAGTAACGGTCTTTCCGCCCTTTCCACCAGTGGTGATGCCAATGGGATTATCCTTCGCGTAACCCTCGACACCCCAAGTCGCGAGACTGAGGTATTCCTTGGGAAAAGCAACAGTGAGAGTCGCAAAGACACCGCAGAGAACCGAGGACAGCTTCATCTTGGCAGTTGAACAAGAACGAGAAGGAACTGAGATATCAATGGCACAAACATGGTCTCAGGCACGGTATATGTATTCCAGATCATCTGCGCTTTTTTCTCTTTACATCAAAGGACCCCTAGCTCGGTTAGGATTAAGGTACTGGTTAATTCCGGGGTGTTTGCGGGGAACCCCTGTCGGGCTTGACAATTAGCACCAATGATCAGACGAGAAGGACTGTTCAACGAACGGCGCAGATCGCAGGGTGTTTGTAAGTGGTGGAATATGTTTTGCCGTCAATTACGGTTAAAGATAAACAATGATCGGCTCGGACCTTATTGGGGTAGGTAGCAGTGCTAACGAACGGAGAACCCTTAAGGGAATGGTATGCTTAAATTGCGGGATGATTTCGTATTATTTATCATATCTACAGAGGAGATCTTTTGAGGTTGAGAAGGGGAACGTCATCAATTAACTCGATACGCTATGATTGATGTACTCTTGTTCCATTCCTTATGCTTGCTTCAGTAGACTCAGAGCCCAAGACCGGGGCAAATGATCGTTTACATTTCCGCATCTCAAGTTCTAGCTAGTCTAATACAAGGCAATGAATTGGGGGTTGGGGGTCGCGGTCAAGCGGGACATGGTTCCATTGCATATGTCAACACTGAAGGTACCAACGTGTTTTAGTCCCCGATCACCTCGGCTACCAACCTTCGGCCACAATAATGCCATCAATCACATCCCGCCGAAGAAGATCAAAGCAGTTTAGTATAAAGATGGGGGAAAGGAAATCTTCATAGCTAAGCGCGATGCTAATGAATAGATGCCATCACATTTGAGCAGCAATTGTCAGCGCCAAGAGAAATAGACCCCAACAATGGTTTGTGAATCTGTATGAGTGATGAATAACATTTCTGGGCATTGGGGGTTCGCGGGACCGAAAATCACAAGTTGGTGTCTTTGTGGCTTTTGACTACAACCCTTTGGTATCTGCAGTGTATCAAGGCTATCTATCTATGGATATCCTCAGTGCTCTGAACTTCATCGATCTAAGCTCTGCCATTGTTATTCTCATCATCCACCGTCGCAACGAGGAAGATGACCTCTACCTTTCACCTGACTGGGTATCATGACGTATCGCCCTTTCAGTTGTTCTTCAACTCACCAAGAGCAGCGACCCGATTCTGAGCCAGCATCATCAGCCGGTCAACATGAATGACACCGCCACTCTTGAGCCCAAGCAGATGCGCGCTCTTGATCAGGTTCTTGATCTCACGACCATTCAGCTTCATCTCAGCCAACTTGTTCATATCCTCATCTGGAATCTGAACCTGAGTACCCCCAGCGCGATTGATGAAGTTCTGCCAGACCTTCTTGCGAGCTTCGAAAGTCAAGTCCTTGTATGGAAGGAAGAGGTCCACGCGGGACTGGAAGGCGGTGTCGATACTGGCTGTTCGATTGGTGGTGAGGAAGCAGACACCTGTGTAGTACTCGAGCTTGGTGAGGAACACTGTATTTGTTAGTATGCACTTAAAGGAAGAGGAAGAGGACTGGGTGCTTACCAGCTACAAGCTCATTCCTAGCTAGATCGCTGTCGGTGCGAGCACCGAGGAACACATCGGCCTCATCGAGGAGGAGCATGGCGTTCCAGAGACCACAGAGAGTGAGTGCTCGGTCCAGCGCAAGCTCGACCTCCTTTGGTACCGTACCCAGATCACCAGCGCTCATGGAGTACAGTGGCACACGTGCCTTCTCAGCAACTGCGTAATATGTCAGCCAATCTAACTCCTCCCGCTGGTAAATTCAACATACCTGCTTCTGCAGTATAGGTTTTTCCTACACCAGGTGGACCAAACATCAGAATGATGATACCACGACCTAGAAATGTCAGATATTGATCAAGTTTGCTACCGGAGGCTCCTCACCTTTGTCTTGGATAAAGTCGTCAAAGCTATTGGCCAGAGTCTTGTTCTCCACAAACTCCCAAGCAAGCTGCTTCTCTGTGCCCGGAAGCACGAGATGGTTGAATGCGGCATCATTCCATATCACAGGGGTTAGGTCGTCCACATAGAACTGGGCTATTGGTAATTGTTAGCTACGACGCATGAGTCCAGAGGCTGTTCAACTTACCCCAATCCTTCGTTTTGAGGTCAAAGCCTTTTAGCCATGGTGTCGCAACAAGACACATGTCATCGGTGAGGGGCTCGAGGTTCTCAGAGCGTCCTGTGGCATCATTTGGTGCTTTCACCGTCATTTCTGCATTACCCTCCACGGGCGCATCTTCCTGGGGGGTATCCGAGTCATCGCTATCATCATCATCGTCACCGTCACATTCTCCGTCACATCCCCAGCCATATTCATGAGTTTTCGATTTCTTTTTGTTCGACTTTTTAGCTTCGTCCGACCTCTTCTTCTGACCGACCTGGTCTTCGTCAACGAGGGGTGCGAGATCGGGCTTCACGATATCATTGGTCATGTAGTAAGCATGAGCATCAACAATGACTCGACCAGACACCTGCGCTACTCGTCAGCTAAACTCAAGGCGGTCTCTGTTGATAATCTTACCGGTCGCTCCTCTGACTTTCCAGGAGGCAATAGGATCTTTGATCCAGAGCAGGTTTGGAAGTGGTAACCACGCAGCGCTTCAAACTTTCGGCCTCGTTCGATCATCTGTTCTCGAACCTTGTAGGGCGAGTTGTGGAAGGACAGGGGGTAGGCAGGTAGCGAAGTAACGCGTCGATAGGCGGCGAATTCCGGGATGATAATCATGGTGTTGGCATAGCCGCAGCGATTGCCGTTCCAGTCAAGATACTCCATGTGAATCTCCCAGTACGATGGCATTGAAGGAGGCTGCGCCACGTGTTTGTATTTGGTGACACGGCATACAGCTTCGACACCATAGAACTTGGTGATCACAAACTCATGTGGAGGAAAGATCTGCCACAGGTCGCCGAACATGACGTTTCCAGTCTTGCGAGTCTTCACGAGCGCATCGACTTCCGGGCCCAGGATCGGGGTGAGAAATTCCAGGAGCTGGGCTACTGCCTCTGGTTCGTGCTCCTCGTCTTCAGCCTCGCGCAAAGAGAGGAGACGATCCCAGCGGTGGACGAGAGGCATGAATGGGGGCTTGAAAGTCCATTTTTCAACGTCGAGGTCAAGGTCCTGATACTTATCCAGGACGTTCGAGATGGCTGCCCGCATGGGGGAGCTCTGGATGGTGAAGGATTCGGTCTGCCATTTATGGTCGGCGAAGATGTGTCGATGAACAATCGGATCTTGCAAGGCGCTCTTCTCTATGGCATTGCGCTCTGCCTCGTTGGTTGGGAACTTGGACCACCTGTCGGGACACGAGGCATAGTGGCAGCGATGCTGGTAGAGCTTGGTGTCGGGAGACATTTTGAGTGGAGGTTGATAGCTTCAGGTGTTTTGGTGAGGATGGAAAAGCTGAAGTGCAAGTAAAGAATCGGTTCAGAGGACGACGCGAGATCCTTTCATATAGCCAATAAGGACGAAGGTTTGTTGCCGGCTGAGTCACCGGAAGTGTTTTTAGGTTGTTCGTAGGTTTCTTTTGCTTGAGGCAATCCTTCGCTTGCAAAGTGTAAGCCCGCCCGTGCTTGTTGTTTTTGTGGATCAGCCTATTGTATTTCGTTTGCGCGCTTTGCTCGTCCATGAATCTCGCCTTAAGTTGGGCGGGGCGGATTCAATAACTTTATTCGCTTCTCGCGATGACTTTGGCTCATACTCTTCAACTTTTTTGACTGAATGAAGTTTGACCGAGGGGGTCATATAATTGCCCCAAGGTTTCAAGACTTGCGCCAATTTTGATGAGGATTGGACGTGCAATCATCTCCCCAGTTAGATACGGCAAACTTCAAAATAGTATTCTATAAATTCTATTTACTGTTCGGCTTACCTCATTTGCTCATCGTTTCTGCTCAGTTTTGCTGCTTGTGTTTGCAGTCGGGCAGTGACTCTTGAACGACGCTTGGGCCACTCCCGCCGTGTTTCAGTGCGTGGTTACCCTGGATTGACCATACCAAGTGTTGGTTAAGAACAGCTAAACGCCGTGCATGCATCACAGACACAGAGGGCCTACGGGACGGAATAAAATGATCTGGTAGGCCAGTTTGGTTGTTTGATAATCCATAGCCAGCAAGTAATATGGTGTCTTTTGCCAGCTTTTGCTTTCCTCCAAACATTATCAGTCCAGCAACACTGCTCTTCCAAACTCCAAATTCCATCCTTATACGGTGACTTAACCGGGATATTAACCACCAACCAGTGGGCAAAAACATGCTTGTATCAGATGCGGCGATTGACCGGTCACCGCGAAAACAATATTATTCGTGACTTGAGGCAAGGCCTTTGAATATCTAGGCAGGCTAGACATTGGTGATAATCAAATATTGTTTGTGTTTTTCCATGCACAATTGTACTCCAATGGTGACAGGCATGACAGAATTCTGACATCATAATATGATCTGATGGGTTAGCGCCAAAGAGCTGAAAATTCCTCCACTGTCACGGGGGCTCTCCCTTCACAACTTGATGCTGGCTCAAGTCTGTGAAGCAACGAGACGTCGTATTAGCGACCAGTCCGTGCATTAAAGTAGATCATGTCCGTACGAATGAGAACCATGGATCCGGCCAAGGACCTTGATGCCACCGTCCCCACCACGAACATGGAAGACATCCTCGACTTCTTGCCCGTCCCCACTCTTGTTGTGTCCCCATCCTATCGCATCCAAAGAGCCTCACTCGGTTTGCTCGAGGCATGGAAACATAAGCGCGAGGTCCTCGTCGGCCAAGACCTCTTCACTGCCCTCTACCACGGATCACCTACCGAGAGGTTCGATCGTATTCCCTTTGTTTACGCGATTGAAACTGCCCTTGAAGCTCGTGCTCTGCGTCTATGCCATGCGGCCTATATCGCGAATGGCATTTCTTGGACCGCACGTATCATGCCCGTGCACAAAGGCGATGAACTACTGTGCCTGGTCATACAATGGGAACAAGCCGAGCCTCACACCACAACGGTCAACGGCGAAATAACACAGAGCTGGCTGCCCATCGACGATGCTTTCCGGATCCTCGTGCAGGCTGTCAAAGATTATGCCATCTTCCTGCTCGATACTCGCGGTAACGTCATGACTTGGAATACTGGAGCAGAGCTAAACAAGGGCTATAAGAAGGAAGAAATCATTGGCAAGCACTTCACAAAATTCTATGGCGAAGAAGACATCCAGTCTCGAAAACCCGAAAGAGAACTCGAGATTTGCTTGCGTGAAGGCAGGGTCGAAGATGAGGGCTGGCGCTATCGTAAAGATGGCAGCCGGTTCTGGGCCAACGTGGTGATAACGGCCATCTACAAGAACGACATCCATGTTGGCTTCGGCAAAGTCACAAGGAATCTCACTGAACGGAAAGAGGCAGAATTGCGACTGACTGCAGCCTATGAGGAAAGCACCAAGCTGAAGAATGATTTTCTGGCAAATATGAGTCACGAGATCCGAACACCCATGCATGGCGTACTATCTGCCTGCTCCCTGCTACTAGATAGTCGCCTGACTGAAGAGCAACGGGAGACAGCCAACATGATCCAAGAAAGTGGGCATGTTCTGTTACGCATCATCAACGATATTCTCGACTACTCGAAGATTGCGGCCGGCACCTTTCCCATCAGAAATGAGAGGATGGATATCGCGAATGTGGTTACATCGGCCGTACGTAGGGTTCAAACTACTGTGCAGCCGGGAGTATCTCTAAAGCTGCAGCTATCGTCCAACTTGCCAAAGTGGGCGGAAGGGGACGCTTTGCGATACCGCCAGATTTTTGAGAATGTCCTCAGCAATGCTGTAAAGTTTACCGAGAAGGGATATATCTCGGTGCGTGCATCGCTGCTTGCTGAAGACGAGACCAGTCACACAATACAAACAGAAATCTGGGATACCGGACATGGAATTACAGAAGTCGACGCGAAAGAGCTGTTTAAACCGTTCACGCAGCTTGATACACCGGACCAGAAGCGGCGCCCAGGAACAGGACTTGGTTTATCAATTGCGAAATCTCTTGTTGAGCTGCTGGGAGGGAGCATTGGATATAAGCCCAACCCGGAACGGCAGGGCAGCATCTTTTGGTTCTCATTCAAAGTGAAGAAGCTCAGCAGCCTCCGTCAGGCCGAACCTATATCCGCTCCACCGGGGCTCGGAGCGGAATTACCCCAGCAACAGATTAAACAAGGCGAGGATCTTGCCACGCAACTAGAACAGTTATTGAAGATCTCACCAACAAAGAGGATCCTTGCAGCCGAGGACAACATCATCAACCAAAAGGTCCTAGTCGGAATGCTGCATGGTTTTGGATTCAAGGACATCACAGTTGTCTCAGACGGCGCTCAGGCTGTGTCATTACTATCAGCGGGGGCTAATACCTTTGACTTGATACTCATGGATATCAGTATGCCCATTATGAATGGATACGAGGCAACACTTCGGATACGTCGTAGCAGTATACGACTACCTATAATTGCCATGACTGCCTATGCGCTGAAAGGCGACATGGAGCGTTGCTTGGAGAAAGGGATGGATGATTATATCCCCAAGCCAATGGATAAGCAAGTTCTGATGAGGAAGCTGTTGAAGTGGTTTCAGAGTCCAGGCGACATAATACCAGACCTTGGCATAAGGCAAGATTAGCAGGCATGGAGAGATTTTACTTACCATCACCATACTCCAAGATTAGATCCATAACTTATGCTTTTCAAGAACGCTTGCTTAATAGTCCTAATCCTATACATAGAAGTTAAGAGTGATAGCCACATGTCATCAAGTAGATTAAAAAGGATCGCTAACCTGGGGACAAATCGTGTATCCCCGGCTAAATTACTGCCTACATGACATATCATCCGATTGGTGGATTTAGCGATGCAATCGTGTCTGGATGAGTAATGGAGACTAACGAGCATGATTGGCTGGGTCATTCTCATGTGCATACGGAGTACATAAGACCATAAGCAGGCAGCAGCAATTTTACAGTGTAACATCTTCCCTACTCTCTCAGCGAACTCGAAGATGCGACGTAGACTTCACGGAGAAGAGCCTTGGGACGCAGGAAACGGCCGGGCCATAAGCCGTAAGGAATGCTGGCTGTTCGTCGCACCTGAAAAGAAACAGCGGATGAGAATGCCGGTCATTGATCTGGAAGGCTACATGGATCCTACGGTTTTCTGCACTCATCATTTGAGTTTCGAAGCTTTCAAGTTTCTGTGCAACTCAATGGAAGGCGTCAAGATCGACTCGGACGAGGGGATAATGCCACAGTCGGCGCAGTCGACGTTGCAGCCTTTACAGAGCCAAATTGTGCTAGAGATGCTCCCCGCCGAGCTTCTGGGAGCAATATTCGAACTCCTCAAAATAGAAGAGTTTATGGCTTTGGCCTTGTGCTCGCAAAGACTCTGGTCTTACGCGATCATGTGGATAAATGGTAGTTACATTCAGTGGAAGAAGACATATTCTTGGGTCAACACTGCAATAATTTGCACTGTCGCGGGACTGAGCGTTCTTCCCAAAGCGCTGCAGCACACACTACCAGAACCGACCTCTGAAGATATGGAGAGGGAGACCGAGCAGACTGGCCGCCGATCTGAGATAGAGGCAACTCGTGCATCTATTTGGTTCAAGGAAGCCGTGGACAGTTCTGAGAAAGTACCATTCCCCTACGACTGTTTATACGAAGAGGCTTTTCTCAAGCAGCTTGGAGGTGCTGCGATTCCCGAAAAACTCCACGCAAGCATGAAAGCTTGCTTGCCACGTCTTAGCCTTGAACCTGGAAGCAGCTGGCTTTTGCGCAATCTAACAGACCAAGAGTACATAAGAATGGAAGCTGTAGTAACCTCCGATGACGAGGCTACTATTTCGTTACCAGGACGTCAATGGCTCACACTTGATATTCTTCTCCTATGGCTCATCAGTTGGAAAGCAGACTACAAAAGGGGTAGAAGGAAGGCTTGGTCTTGGGAGCAGCTCGAAACCTTCGTAGGTTTCACTGATCGGGATCTCTGGGATACAAGCCGGGACCCATCATACGGACCAATGTATTTCGAATTCTGGCCAATCTGGATTGGCCCTTGGGCTGGTCACACACTAGATGTTGTTACTGAGAAAAGCTTGGATAATGACTGGAAGGATCGAACAGAGAACATCACGAGATTAGCCCCCAAAATGCTGCGCATATTGTACGGAAATTCTCTTGCGGCTCAGGAAGAAGATAGAGACTACTGGGAAGAGGCTTTGAGGCAAGGTGGTGACCATTGGGGGTTCAGGCAGTCATCCCCGTTTCTATCGGAGGATTTGGACCTGGACTGGAACAAGCCAACAGAGAGATTGTCCCGGATCAGATGATTTTCAAAAGTTCTCAGAGCGATGTACGCTATATCACTTTCTTCGTCTAAGTAGAGGGGATGTTCATCAATTTTCGTGTCGTGCTTCATATTAGTATTCTCTTCGACTCTGTGCTCAGCATTGACCCGGTACCTGAACGGGCTTAATATCAATTATTAGTGTAGCAAGTTCCAATTTCTAATTACCACCACAATCCCCGCCATCTCCCCTTAGATAAGTATCCTGCCCAGAAAGAAACCGGTGTCAGAATCAAATGAACGTGAATCGATCCATTTCATCATACAAAAATCATGAGTGTTTTATGAGCTCTGTTTCTTGTGGTGGATATTCGTCCACTTGGTAAACAAGCTCGTAATGACTGTGATGCCACAAGCCGCAATAGTAATTGCAAAAGCAACTTTGATGCCCCACACATAAGCTTGTAGTACACCATTCAGCTCAGCGCCGGAGAAGCTTTGTCGGATGGTCGTGGCACCCGTTTCTGTAACTAAGGCGGGATCAACTGTAGGCGCGGTGCTGGATAGCCTATGAATGATCTGGTTGATGAAGCCAGATTGCGCAGCAGTGATCAAGAATGTACCACCGATGGTCCTAGAAACTGTAAGAGTGGATTGAATGTCAGCTGTTGGATGGTAATTTGAAGGAAAGGAACATGAAGACATGTAGGGAAAGTATGTACTTACAAATGATGATTGAAGTCACTGGAGCCATGTCACTGGGTGCAGCAAACGCTTGCGAAATGACAACAGGAACCTGGAGACCAACGCCATATCCAAAGCCCGCTAGAATCTGATACCCAACCCACTTGCCCGTCGACGTCCCAATGTCGAGGGTATAGAACAGACCGGCCGCAATGGTGACGATTATCGAACTAACCACCAGATATGGAGCCGCAGTGCCAGTCTTCGTAATGGCTGTGCCAGATGCAAATGTCGCAACGCTGAATAGCGCAATGAGCGGAATGTTTCGCACACCTGAGCCGATAGGACTCTGCTTATCGATGCTCTGGAAGTAGATAGGCAGATAGTAAAGCGTGATAAAGTATGATCCAGCAAAGAAGAAGCTCCATACAGAGTTGACCCAGACGGTCCTCTGGCGAATCAGTCGTGGGGTCAACATTGCACGCTCTCCCAGCCAGAATTCTACTCCTATCAGAGCGATAATCATCAGGACGAAGCCGACGAGCAAGCCGATGACGATGCTTGAGTTCCATGTATGGGTCACGCCACCATATTGAAGAGCCAGGAGCAAAGACAAAGACGAGCCCATCACGAGCGCTGTGCCTATGAAGTCCATCTGTAAGAGCTTCTCTTTAAGTGTAGCGTCGACGACCTTGACCCCGGCGGGGGTCTTGAAGGTGAAGAGAATAACCAGAATGGCCAGGCCACCGATAGGCAAATTGATGTAGAAGCACCTTAAGAAAGCTCGTTAGTTTGAGTTTATCCGAACGTAAAGTTTGTAGTTGCTTCGTAGCAACAATGTCAAGAGAATCTACTTACCATCTCCAGCTCGCCCCATCTGTAAGTCCCCCACCAATAAGTGGTCCGGCAACAGCGGCAATACCGTACGATAACCCAATGAAGCCAGTGTATGTAGCTCTCTTCTCGGGTGCGGCAATGAAAGCAGGAATCGTATACACTCCAGGGGCAACACCCGAGGCGCCTAAGCCAGCGATAGCACGCCCGACAATCACAGTCGTCGAGTTACGAGCAACAGCGCTGATCAAGCTTCCAAGCTCAAAGATGAAAATGGACAACAAGAAGCTTGTTTTCAGAGGAAAAAACTTATAGATTTTACCCCAGAGTGACTGGAAGGCTCCGAGGGTGAGGAAGTACGCTGAGCCGTACCACGATATATCTTGCAGGCGGCCGAACTGGTCTGTAATCTTGGGGACGGCGGTTGCGACGATGGTCTTGACAGATATCAGCATCAGCGTTGAAGAAGGGGAGAAGGATTGTCTGGAGTAGTTGATCTTACCTGGTCGAGAGAGCAGAGAGTGATACTGAGTACAAGCGCAAGCATGATAAAGAACATTTCCAAGCCTTTCGGGTATTCGAGAGGCTTTTCTGCCTCGATGACAGCTTTCTCCTCGTCTGGGTTCGCATCCTCGTCGCCGACCTCTGGCGTTTCAATGCCGTTGGCAGTGGAAGATGTCACAATAGACGGTTGTCTTGACTCGGCAGCCTGCTTCTCCACGTCGACGTCCATGGTTGTCGATTTGTTCGTGGCCATATCTGCTTCCTGTTTGATCATGTACTGAGACTTGCGGAGCGGTCGATACCTGTGTTTCTGTAGTTTGACTATTTGGTAGTACGATCTAGGGGGAAATCAAACTCAAATCGGAGTTAGGTTTGACAACAAGTGCAACGGGCAAACATTGACAAATATTCTCGCCCGATATATAGCAAGGCGAAAGAACAGAGTCCTAACTAGAATTTCTTATTACCATCGACTTAACAACGGAGGTAGTTGAGACAAACGCCGTGAAGTTGTTAAGTCCGTTAAAGCCGACCACCCTCAAAAGGGGAAGCATTCTGAATTATCTTACACCGCGTCATTGAAATGTCAGACTCCATCTAGTGATGCTGAAATTGACTCAGAAATGAGCACACTCATCTTTGTGGGCTCATACTGCATCTCCTTTCTATCTTGACATGGCTGTGGGCGAAGCACAGAACGGGGCTGTTGATAACGACCAGTACTCAATGTAAGGTCCCTAGCCAATAACCTGTCCTTGTTGCTTTCCATATGGTCGGTCGAGACATGTCATTAGCAATCAACTGACTGTCAGTAGGGAGAATCTGACTCATGATCCGGACCGAATTAAGGGAACGACACATAATTCCTAGTACTCCTGTAAGCTATGCAGGAGGTAAGATTCAGTAGAACTCCATAACGTTTCCTTGTTGCACACCAGCACCAGACTGAATATTCGTCATAAATGAAGACCCTTCCTGCTCATAGGCTCGAGGTGGCTGGCTAGATGAGACACGCATGCGATTGCCCTGGTTCACATCATCAACAGATTCTATCATTCCGCCATAGTTTGATCCCTGCTGTCTAGCTAAGAGGGAATGGCCTGCAGGAGGAGTAACCTTCCTGTCGGTATGAATGTACCGCTTCAAGATAGCTTTCGATGTCGAAGCGGCCATTGCCGCCGCAAAATCCTGCCACTCCTTGGTCTTTTCACAATCAGCAAAATCGGATACCCCTTTGACGATGATGCATGGTAGCTCTTGCCATATTCCTGCGCCCTCCATCTCGAATGCAATGATGTTCTCAGTAGCGGCGATCCGATCACGGTGTTCGGCAGAGACCATGACAGTATCGCCTGAAGCCATGGGCCCGAAATGGATAGCAGGTGCTTGTATGTCGATAGCCTGATCAACTTCTGGTCCCCTCAGAGTCAGTGATTGTGACATTGATCCAGAAGCGCTAATGATCTTTTTTTCTGGCCTTTCATATCTGCCATGCTGGCCTAGACGAGCAGCAGTCTCTTTGAGTTCCTCGATAAATGTCGTAGACCCTTTCATGAGCCGTCTCTTCCCCAAGACTGTTTGGAGACTTTCCAGGAGATTGCTGATTTCTTTCGGTACCACATCACCATGATAGGTCTTCTTGCGGACAAATTCATGATCCGTCTGGTGCCCAAAGTCATATCGAACGATGGTGTCGCTAATAACCACGTCACCGAGATTAATATCCCTTTCTCTAATTGAAGGAACAGCACCACAAACTCCAACTAGTATTGTCAGGCAAATATTTGGGTAGCTTGTGCGTAGGCTTGTTGCGGCGGCTGCCGAGTTTACCTTTCCTTTGCCTAGCAATACAATCACAACGTTATGCTTATCGATGCGCCCGGTGACGTAAGTGTTGCGATCTCCGTCAGCTTTGCCGAATTGATCACCATCCTCATCCCAGAACTCATCGACTACCATACACACGGCATCGAACTCAAGGGATAGGGCGCAAACAAGGGCGACTGCAAAATCCCCTCGCCCGGCAGGTCGCTGGTAGCTGCTCATCTCGAGGAAGGGGTTCCCTCTCGGCCCTCATGTATGGAAATCAGGACCGGCTTCCTTCTCGGAGGGCTCTCAATTTGTGTCAAGGCCACGAGATCTAGTGGTGAAACCAGAAAAGCTTTGTGCTCTTGATCGAAGGAAGCGTGTATATCTCTCGCCACCCAGATATAGCAGACAACTTTGGAGGGTTCTCAGCTTCGGGGCCGGGCGTGATGGGCGTTGGGGGGTCCTCAATTTTCAGAAGTGGCTGTAGGCTCGAAGCAACGGCTGAGTGCTCTTCATTACCACCTACTCCCACTTCTTCTTTCAGCTACGCGGGGTCTTCAGGCATCCGGACCTTATGCAGGAGGCGTCGTATTCGGGTAATAATATCCGAGCCTGATTCGGGCGTCCATGAAATGCTGCAAGTGGTTATGTGGGTGGATCATTATGCCTGTTGACTTGACTCGGTTCATCACAGGACGGATAATGCGAATCTATTTGTGTGTCAAATATCTCCCCTAAGCATGTGAGTGCGTCATTGAAAAAGCCTGGACCTTTCTCAATTTTCTTGTGTTGGTGATAATCCTTTGTGGCTGCATATATTGTTTCGTGTCTGCAGGTGCTAACCCAATGACAGACCTGGGATGAGCTCTGCACACTTGAGGCCATCCTTGGCAACCAGAATTTGCAGGGTAAGCAGCAACCAGCCTGTCAGCACATTTCGCCTACCCATTTTCAAAGCTCTCATAATTGTGAAGCGTCAACTTCGTAATCCAAGAATACTTGATAAGAGGTTAGTGGACGAATCGGCATTCTTTCCGCTGTCGAGCATAGTAGGGCTGTATAGAATAGTCTATGTCTTATCTGTGCATCGAATTGTCCATGAGGTTATCCCACAGTGTCCCCAGCGCAAGACGACTTTGGTGTTGGCCAATCATATCTCGTAGTTTCTGAGACAGTGCTGGGGGTTTGAAAATGAGGCAGATTGCTTAGCTGGGTACTGCGGTCAGTCGGTGTGACCAACAGACTTTTTTTCTCGCTTCAAACGGCGGTTCCAGTTCTTCATCTTTTGTCCCTCACCTTCGACATCGCGCATGGACACAAGACGAATCATTCATGATTGGTGATGTCCGGACCATCGCGATTGCACCAGGGTGGCTCGGAGTTTGCGAGCACAGTCACCGGGCACAATGTCGACTTGGGGAACAAATCATTGACCCGCAGAGACACAGCCCAAACGATAAATAACCACAATTACTATGGATATTCTACAGTTCAGTTGCGAGATCAGGCGCATGAAGATCGCGGAGAGAAGCGAAAGTGTCCCGATGACCAAGGTTGGTT
Source organism: Fusarium ramigenum (assembly GCA_013186855.1). Lineage (NCBI taxonomy): Eukaryota > Fungi > Ascomycota > Sordariomycetes > Hypocreales > Nectriaceae > Fusarium > Fusarium ramigenum. Next base: position 170,569 of record JAAOAT010000022.1, on the reverse strand, counting down.
CTCATTACTTCCGCTCCGGAGCCTTCGACACCATGACTTGAGACTAACCTATGGTCGACAATCAGAACAAGCTAGCCACAGTCAACCACCAATTGAAGCTCTCCTTCAATCATTAAGGTTCAATCAAATTGATGCTCGTCATGACAATATCAAGAAGGCTCACAGGAAAACATGCAAATGGATCATCAAGAGAGCAGAGTTTCTCGACTGGTTGGATCCCAACAAAGTCGATGAACATCATGGCTTTTTATGGATCAAAGGAAAGCCAGGGGCAGGAAAGTCCACTTTGATGAAGTTTATTCTCAGCAACGCCCGACGAAGTATGAAAGACAAAATCATCATCTCTTTCTTCTTCAATGCACGAGGAGAACAGCTCGAGAAGTCCACCACTGGCATGTACAGGTCCCTGTTGCTTCAAATTCTCCAACTGCTTCCGACGCTTCATAGTGCGCTGGATCCTGCATTGGTCTTGGGTATCAGTGAGAACCACGATTGGAGTGTTGAGGCACTGAGGGCGTTATTTGAGCAGGCAGTGGAGGGCCTCGGAAATTCATGTGTGGTTGTCTTCATTGACGCCTTAGATGAATGTAACGAGTCCGAAATCCGCTTCATGGTATCGTCATTCAAGAGTTTGGGTAACTTGAGTGCCGCCAAAGGAATCAGTTTTCAGGTATGCTTGGCAAGCAGACACTATCCTCACATTACGATGCCAAAGAAAATTGAACTAGTTCTGGAAGGGCAAGAGGGACATGAGCAGGACATCATTTCTTATCTTGACAGCGAGTTGGAAATCGGAGACAGCAAGCTCGCTCACGAGGTGCGGGATCTGATCAAAGAAAAGGCATCCGGTGTGTTTATGTGGGTTGTGCTTGTTGCTGGCATTTTACAGCAGAAGTACGATCAAGGGCGCATACACACTTTGAAACAAACACTTCGAGAGATTCCAGGGGACCTACACGAGCTGTTTCGAGATATTCTTACTCGAGACGATGCCAACAAGGATGGACTTCTGCTATGCATTCAATGGGTTCTTTTCGCAAGAAGTCCACTAAAGTCAGAGCAGCTTTACTTTGCGATTCGGTCACACACCGAATGCACCACTTGCAAGTGGGATCGAGACGAAATTGGACAATTTGACATTGGCAACTTCATTCTAAGCTCTTCCAAAGGCCTTGCTGAAGTCACGCGGGTTAAGAAGGACCCAACAGTTCAGTTCATTCACGAGTCAGTTAGAGATTTCCTCCTCAAAGACGGAGGCCTCAGAGTCATCTTGGATACGGGCGGAGATATCGGTGCTGTGAGTCATGATGATCTGAAGGGGTGTTGCCACAAGTATATGGAATCTTACATGAAAGAGAATGGCTCACCTGAAAGTGACTCTAAGCATCACCTCTCCGAAGCTCGTGCTGTTGCAGACTTGGAATTTCCTTTTCTGAGGTATGCCGTACAGAATATTCTTTATCACGCAAATGCAGCAGAAGAGGGGCAAATTAGCCAGACCAAGTTCTTGGAAACCTTCCAAGTCGAAAAATGGATTCAACACAATAACGTCTTCCAGGACAAAGATGTGCGTCGACATACCACCGGTGCAAGCCTTTTATACCTCCTAGCGGAGTACAACCTTGGCTGCCTTATCGAGAGCCACCAAGGAAGTCAGTCCTGCTTCGACATCGAAGGTGAGCGCTATGGCGCTCCTATCCTTGCAGCAATGGCTACGGGTAGTCGGCTGACAGTATGGAGGCTACTGAAAAGAGAGACACGCGATAATCAAGCGACGTCACATTTACAATCCTTGTGCAATGAATACGATGTGGAAAGGGAAGTGAAGCACAAAATTGGGCGCAACTTCAAATTTAAACGAGATTTGGGGCTTATTTATTATCTTCTCCACGAAGACGACCTCATTGCGGCTTCGGTGGCTGTGGCTTCCTCCAAGCCCTACACACATATAGACTTTCGAATGGGTTCTCGCGAGTCACTGTTTTCATTTGCCTTTCATCACAGTCATGATATCTTTGCTACGTTACAATTTCTACTTGACAACGGAGCCGACATTGAAGCCAGAGATAAGCTCGGGCGGACGCCGATTGCTCTTGCTGCTGCAGAAGGCAATATGGCTGCTATAACTCTCCTACTTGAAAAAGGCGCAAATATTGAGAAAACCTACCTCCGTGGCGAGACTCTATTTTCAGTTGCTATTCAGCACAGTCACGATGTCTGTTCTTCTTTTCGGTCTCTTATTGAAGGCGGAGCCGATATTGAAGCAAAAGATAAGCTCGGGCGGACGCCGCTTGCTCTTGCTGCTGAAAATGGCGACATGGCTGCTGTAACTTTCCTACTTGAACAAGGCGCTAGTGTTGAGGGTGCGTGCATCCGGGGCGAGAATCTATTTTCATTTGCTATTCGCCACAGTCACGACGTCTGTTCAACTTTGCGATGGCTTATTGAAAGCGGAGCCGATATTGAAGCCAGAGATAAGCTCGGGCGGACGCTGCTCGCTCTTGCTGCTGCAGATGACAACACGGCTGCTGTAACTTTCCTACTTGAAAAAGGCGTTAATTTTGAGGGTGCCTGTATCCATGGCAAGACGCCACTTATGCATGCTGCAGATCAAGGCAATGAGAAATGCATGCGATTGCTGATATCAGAAGGGGCCAGTGTTGCGGTGGTAAATAAGGAAGGCCGGACGCCGCTTTGTCTTGCTGCCCAAAGGGGCGCTGCCGCTTTAGTGGTCCTCCTACTCAATAAGGGCGCTAATGTTCACCATACTGACCACAACGGGAATACAGCACTCTTCCATGCTACACTTGAAGGCAGTGAAGAGTGCATGCGGCTGCTGATCTCGGCCGGGGCCAGTGTTGCTGCGACAGACAACCAGGGACAGACAGCACTTTTCGGGGCCGCATGTAGCCTAAAAGAGTCCGAAGCCAAGATGCATCTATTAATTAGCCAAGGACTCAATGTTTCTGCAGTTGACAACAATGGCAACACAGCACTGGCGTGGTTACTGAGAGAAGGTAGGGCCACTGAAACATTGGTAGAGATGCTGCTCAATCGCGATACGTTAGACAGACCCGAATCCCTGGGAAGAACACCTTTGATGTTTGCTCTGAACAACAGTCCTTCGATCATGAAGCAGCTCATAAATCGGGGTGCCAACATTGACTCGATTGATAAGCAAGGCCAGAGCGCTCTGTTCCTAGCCATCAGGCTCAAGTTAGAGGGTCATACACGCCTTTTAATAGATAGCGGTGCCTGTATTGATGTGTCTGACACACGTAACCATCGTACAGCTCTGTCATACGCTGTTACCTCGCGGTTTTGTGACAAGCACATTGCACCACAAGGCCAACAAGTTATGGAATCAGCAAACCATGGCGAATACTTGCCTCCAAGTATAGCAGAAAGGCTTCTGATCCGGGGTGCGGCGGTTGACGGACATGACATCAATGGCAGAACGCCGCTATCATATGCCGCAGGTGTCAGTGTCAGTGCAGATTTGGTCTCGTTATTGCTTTCCCATGGTGCAGATGTTGATCGCACGGACAACAATGGCAGGACACCACTATCATATGCTGCTACGAACCATGGCCTTGATGCTGAGAATTGTCTGCGGCTGCTTTTAGATGGAGGAGCAATTCTTGATAAGATTGACAAGGCTGGAAAGACCGCTCTTTCATATGCTGTGACTGACGGAATTCGGGACCTGCTATCCAATTATCCTCAGACTTTACTATAACAGGACACTTTGCCGCGCTCATCATGTTATTAAATTCAATGTTGTGAGAAATGACTACTACGAATTTTGCTCAGGTGAAGGTTACGAATACTTTAGCACAGCCCAAAAGGGGACTTTCAATTGACTGTTTACCACTATGAGTACCGCATTCATAAGAACTGCCGATGAAACGCTGTCACGCTGCTGCACGGGCTGCGCCATGCTCTGTAGTTCAAGTATATTCAAAAGACCTTCCATCTTTGAAGATGACTGCACCTGTCCCCACATTGACCACCACATGGACCACCCGGGTGACGACCTGAGACAGGTTCTTGTGCAGTTGGGTTGAAGCTTTACAAGGGTCAACCAACAGTGTGGTTAGACCGAGCAAATGAGACGGGAAAGACCCATGCGTGACCCCATTATTCCTGCAACGGGAACGAGCCATAGTTCTCTCCATGCAGTCCTCATCACCCTCGATAGCAGCCTAGATTTTGATTTCTGAGCAGCGAGAAGCTAAGTAGCCTCTCCACACATGACCAAGTGTTGGTCCCATGGCACCGTGGCGGTAATTCACTGATCCCGTACATACTCCCAAGGTTCTGAGTTATTTCCCCCCCCTCCTTCCCCTCTTTTTACCACATGTACGCATGTCTGATTCAACATGTCTTGGAATCGTTACGACCTTGGTCAAGCTAATATCTTCTATGATGAGACACACCCGCTTCTAACGAGCTTTGTGCTCCCACCGCATGTGGAAGAGGTCAAAAGATGTTTGATGGACTTTTCATGCGTCCTCGATGGAAGAAATGATTCTTTTCATGAAATCTCGAAAGAGGTGGAGAAGGACTTGAACCTTGGCTTTAATCGGGAACCAGTTGGTAAAGCAGCAGAGAAGATTCAACACGAAGTCCTTGGCAAAGTCGGTGGGGGCTATGATGAAAAGGTCTGGCATGGGATCTTCGAAAAGTGCTTCTTCGATCAGCTTACGGAGTCTCTGTCTACGTCCAGAGAAGATTCAAGACGGTAAATCATTTGCTACAATCTATGCATCATTTCAGCTTACACAATTACCCAGAGTATCACGAAACAAGTACTACTATGATCGGGTTATACGGTATGCTTAACACCAAGTCTTATCCAGCATACGTATTTAACACGATGAACAGAAGCGGTGACCAGATGTGGACCTTATTTGAACCCGATCAGAAGGTAACAACGACACGATTCAGGCCAGTGAAGATCCCGAAGCCCGATCAAGTCTTTTTCTTGCCGATTTACCACCATCATAATAACACTAGACTCCCAAAAGTGGTAGATCCCAAAGCACGACAATGGAGCCAAGCTAGGGACTCCCGCGCTATGGAGCCTTTCACCTGGTCGACACTTCAAGCACTGAACAAAGTTGGCCTTGAGCCGTCTCCTTTTCGTATCTTTGATAAGTCTCCATTGGAGGCTAACCTCCGGTGTTATCCTTGGCTTATCATAGAGCATAAGAGAGAAAAGGATCAGAATGAAGCCCTGGAACGCGTTGTTAACTGCCAAGCCGCCAACGCCGCAGCTTGTGCGATCAGCTTGGTCCAGCAGACAGCTCAACATGCTTTTAACCTTCCCAGACACGCGCACATCCCTCCGATTCCTACAATTACCACTGTTGGATCTTTTGTTACCGTATGGCTTATGTATTTTGCCGAGAACTTTGACGCGCCATGTAGTCGAAGGGATACAGACGAGGTGTTAACAAGAAGGCGGAAAGAAGGCTACGTTCGTATTTTTATCACTGGCCCATACACCATCGAAGCTCACACTGATATTGATAGGTCATGCGAGCGATCTGGAAGGGCGACATCAAAAACATTACCGACATTCTGGCCTTTCAGATGATCATTGACAATGCACATACGTGGGCAACCCGAGTCTTCAAGCCTCTAATCGCCTCGTACATCGAGCAGTGGAAGCATATACACAGCGAGCAACAGACGGGAATTGTTGCAGACCTATTACTGACCTCTGAATCACGAGCACTTCGCGAGAAAGATATCGAACAGCGAAAACTCGTCGTGCCTATAGTTCGCGATCTACTAGATGCTCCTGCTGGAATGGAAGTGGACGATATGGCACATAAAAAGGTCACACCGCTGTTCCTAGGGATGCTGATGCATCATATATGCACCATGCAGAGAGAATTAATTTCCAAACAAATCGAGAAAGAGGTAACAGAGAGGCTGCATGTCATTGTGGTGAATGGCTCCGCGGTTACGACGGAAGTTGAAGCCGTTCACCGAGTTCAGGCAACAGCACAATTGCCGGTCCGCGGCCATCGCGAAGAGACAGCACAAACAGCTAGCTCAACACAAGATTCCGAGGTTGCAGAGGTGGACAATGACGACCCAGATGATTCTGACTATAATCCTACAAACTATGAGTCAAGGTCAAGATCGCCCGCCGGCAACCACCAAGATGATGGCGATGCTCACTCTGAGGTTGCCGTTTCTGTAGCTTCTACTTCAGCCTTCTCATTTAGATCATTTTCGAACGACACAACGGTCTTATGGAAAACTCCTGAAACACCGAAGGCTGGATCAAATAGCAAGAAAGTATCTGAAAAGCCCGACATTTTTGATCGACAGTCATCGCAACTATCTGAAGGCTCTGACGACGAGACCCCGAAGCCCAGCAAGGCGGCGCATAAGCTTGATTTCAACTTCAGATCCCCGGCCTCAGGTTCCTCTCTTGAGCGGCTAGGAGTAAATACACTCGATGGGCCACCGGTGTTCGCAGGTCGATCATCACCCAGTCAACCAAAGTGGCCACCTGGGCGAATGTTTGCCCCTCCAGAAACTCAAAAGTCTCCCAGGTCTTCCATGCAACGGAGTGACATAAGTGCATCCCCTCCTGCAGATGTCAAGTCGAAACAGTGTATTGATTTGACGAGCGACAGCCAGGGAGACCACCGAAATGCCGAGGAGTGAATTACCAGGTGATGTGGTTGGGCTTAGGATTTTCCAGTTCATCATACACATTCCTTTGTCGCGGCAGATCGCGGCAGGTTTTCTTCTACCTATACACTCCTTTTACCGGTGGGCTTTCGGATATATAGCCTATGACATCTTCTACTTCATTATCAAGTTGCTATTGCTTTCAAATTCGACTATTGCGGATTGATAATCTATCCACGTTACAGCGGAGTAATTGTTGTCCGACTATAGCCCGGTTCCAATTAGTTGCGTCTGATATCCGACAGTGGTCGGATATACAGCATTCCCATGTGTCGATTAGTCAGTACTGTACATGCTTCCTAATCTCCAAAGCGAATTCGGCTATGCTCCATCTCATCTAAGTTCTCTATTCCTGCGAGATCGGGATTGGCGAGAATGGGCATGATGGACGTTAACGTTACTGACCCGGACACCATTACATAACGTGAGACTGTTGATGTACTATGTAACACGGTATGTAGCGTATAAAATAGAATAGTGATTAAATATCGAATTCGTTATTACCATCCTTGGAATTCCCATACCTATATCGATCTCTATCTGCCGTTATCCGCTGAGAACCAGAAGAGAATCATGTACACCACCGATTCTCTTCGCGACACGATCCGAGACGCGCCACTGGGACAAATTCTCAGATTTGTTACCAACAACCGCCTCTTCAGATATCCCGAAGAATACCCAGAGTTTGAGCTACCTGCTGCCTGGAATCATGTCCTCAACAGTACCGACCTAAGAACCGCATTCCATACTGGGACGAACACTCCCTCGACTATCGTCAATCCAACATCCGATCAGAATACCATCGAAGGCCTAGATCTCGAGGCCAAAGTTCAAGACACTGATAGACCCACTCGTGCCACGCCCAATGTTACCGAGAACGGAGTCATTCTAGTTGACTGGTACTCTGACCAAGACCCCGCCAACCCGCAGAACTGGTCCAACCTACGTCGAGCCCTCATTAGCTTGATCATCTGCTTCTACACGTTCGTTGTGTATCTCAGCTCAGCGATATACTCACCCTCTGTTGAAGGTGTTATGGAGAAATTTGGAGTCAGCAACCTGGAAGCAACGCTCGGTCTTGCTATGTACGTTCTAGGATACGGCATAGGTCCATTGCTATTTTCTCCTCTTGGAGAAATACCTCGTATCGGCCGCAATGCTGTCTACATTATCACCTTCGGCATATTCGTTATCATTTCGATTCCAACCGCCTTGGTTGATTCGTTTGCGGGACTCGTCGTCCTACGTTTTCTGCAGGGGTTCTTCGGATCTCCTTGCTTAGCCTCTGGTGGTGCGTCATTGGGCGACATGTATGGGTTGATACACATGCCCCTCGCCATGATCGCTTGGGTTGGCGCCATGTCTTGCGGTCGTAAGTGTTTCACCAATTTTGGCTATATCGGAGATGTACTGATTGTTTCGCAGCATCTCTTGGTCCTTTGATCAGTGCATACGCTGTTACAGCAAAGGGGTGGCGTTGGTCCTTGTACGAGTCAATTTGGGTCTCGGCGCCAGTACTCATCGCTCTGTTCATCTTCATGCCAGAAACTAGCGCCCCTAACATCCTCCTTCGCCGAGCCGAAAGATTGCGCCGACTTGCCGGTAGTCAGAGGCTGCAGTCCCAAAGTGAGATCGATCAGGCGCATCTTACCGTCTCAGGTATAGCTTTAGAGGCCTTGATTAAGCCCCTAGAAATCACCATCAAAGACCCGGCAGTTTTATTTGTACAGATATACTCTGCCATCCTTTACGCTATATACTACTCTTGTAAGTAACTCTTGCCTTTGTTCCGTGTTCGCATCTGACCGCCCAGACTTTGAGGTCTTCCCATTGGTCTTTCCTGTCTACTATGGCATGACTCTTGGGGAGGTTGGCCTTGTGTTCATCTGTATCGCCGTGGGATGCATCTTGGCTATCATTTTATACGGCGCGTATCTCTATTACGTGCTCATCCCACGAATGAAGAAGTCTGGCATCGCCCAACAAGAAGAGGTACTGTCGCCTGGACTTGCCGCCTGCTTCGGTCCGACAATTGGCCTGTTCATATTTGCATGGACGGCTAGGGCTTCCATACACTGGATCGTGCCAGTCATTGGAGTAACGATCTATGCCGGCTCAATCTTCACAGTGCTACAGGTAGTATTCCTCTATGTTCCCATGACCTACCCTCAATATTCTGCTTCACTGTTCGCAGCGAACGACTTCTTTAGAAGTGCCTTAGCCAGCGGCAGTATTCTTTTTGCTCATCCGCTCTACAAGAATCTCGGCTTTGCCAAAGGAACAAGTCTTCTGGGAGGTCTCAGCGTCATTGGTATCTTTGGTATGTGGGTTTTGTTCTTTTACGGTGCGAAGCTACGGGCCCTCAGCAAGTTCGCTACGTAATATTATGAGGAAATTGCCTCACTCAGAGTCAAGTGTTTAGAGCAGGGAAAAGGCCTTGGTAGTACCGGATCAAGACTTCTAGATCGCCTTGGGCTTCAGACACACTTTGGCTTATTAGCATCACCCTTGAATTAAGTGTCTCATAACCAGGCGGATCAGAATGAATCCTGGGAAGCGATCTTCTCAGCGAGAGTTGGAAAATAACATTGTATTTTATCGATCTCAATAAAAGTTTAGATAGTAACATCTCCTCTCCTGCATTACGAACATCATTATCTGTCCTTCAAATTGCTTTCCAATAAACCTAGAGCACTAATACCATCTACTCAGCTTTGTTCCAGCAGCTCGCGCAGGTTTATATACGAAATACCTCAACCCGAAGTAGGGTCTGTAGTATTTAGTCAGACGATAATAGAAGCTGGCGCGCTTTTTTGGCAATTGACATTATCCTGTGTTGCATAAGATCTAATACTTGGAGCTTCACAGATAGAACATGACTTTCAAATATTTCGCTTGTCCTCGTATTTACTACGGGATGCGCATCACGATGAGTTTTCATAAGTAAAGGTTTTATTAGTCCTAGAAATATTGTAGAAGTTTGATTGCTATAACTATGGACTAGTCTGACTGAAGGACTGAGGACTGTTTAGGGGTTTGTCGGCGCCTCATGACATGGCTTGGTCGAATGCCTTGGTGCCTGAAGCTTCCTTATCTCCAAACCAAGACCAAATATCGTTGAGAAGCAGATCAGGGACTTCATAAGCAGCGAAATGGCCGCCATGGTCATGTACAGTTCTTTTTAAAACATTTCCTCCTCGCTTTGCCCAATCCAGCGGCATACGATACGTCAAGTCGTAAGGGAATTGACTGATGGCGACTGGGATCTCTACCAGGGGCAGGGTCCCAAAGTCGAGTGTTTCGAAACCCCCATCATTCTGAACTTCCTTATAAAACCGCATGCCACCGTACGGGCCTTGGATCCAATACATCATGGACCAAGTAATGATGGCCTCAGGAGTCCATGCCATGATAGTTGGGTCAATGACCCTCTTCATAATGGAGTACATCCACATGGCGTTCCCAAGTGGCGAGTCTGTCATGCCATATGCGAGGGTGAGTGGTTCCGTAGACATGATCAGTCGGTAGCCAGATCCTTGGTTCTCATAATTCTCTATGATCTTGATGTATGCAACTTCATCGGGCGTTGCTTCTCCCTGTGCAAGTCGGCGAAGGTCGTTGTTCCCAGGCTGGATGATCCAGAAATTGCTGAGTGCCGAGATCACATTCTTTGGGAAATTGTGAGCTTGGTACCGAAGGATGACACCGCCGAAATCTCCACCTTGGATAACGTAACGGGAGTAGCCAAGCTGAAGCATCAATTCGTTGAATGCATAGGAGGCGGCCGCGGGGCCAAACCCTGGCTGCGTCGGTGCGGGAGAGAATCCAAAGCCAGGGATTGAAGGCGCAACAACATGAAAGGCTGGCAGAGATGCATTTGGTGGATTTGTCAGATGTTCCATAATATTACCGACTTCAAGGAAGGACCCTGGCCACCCATGAATAAACAGCAATGGTATGGCGTCGGACCTGGGTGAGCGATGATGTACGAAATGCAACGGTACAGATTGAGTGACGTTGTCGATTTCAGGCTCAACAATAGTCGTAAACTGCTCGAATCTTTGCAAATCGTCAGTAATCACTGTCAGAATATATGTTGCCGTAATCTTACCTCTTGTTGATAGAAGCTTCCGTAGCATTCCAATCATACTCGTTGGCCCAGAAGTCACGAACGCTTGTGAGATTCTCAGCACTAGGGCCATCGCTTGACTCGTTTATGAACAATGGTGACCTTGTATGAGCAACACGCTGCCGGGTGTCTTCAACGAAGCCTCGATCAACATGTATCTGGAATGGCTTAGGGCTCTTGGCAAAGGTGGCATTGACATTTGGCAGTGAGACGGACCCTGAAGCAGCACAGACAGAGCCGACGAAAAGAGTGAGTACATACAGGCACCGCATAATGACTTGTGATGAGAAACAGCTGGAAAATTGACTTTTGGTATTGACATGAAGCATCCTTATACATTCATCTCATGATGATGTGACCCTGTCAGACACTCTCTCATCTTGATATCTGATTTATAAGCACTTTGCGTCCACAATGATTACTCTAAATTTTCAACAATTCTCTTTTGTGTTGGCGGAGCACCAGGAGAGTTGATTGGGTGAGCCTATCAACGTCATAGGCATCGAGTAATCCATCTGAGTAATCAGCGCCCTTCTGCTGACACGACGAACGAAAGTAGTTCTCTCCAGCCTTGGTAATTCAGAAGGCGATCATCCTGAATAATGCTGTAAAACCTTTTGTAAAATTACATGTGCTCACTTAAGGTGCCGAAATTCCCGATGCTGTATCCGAAGCCGCCCGGATATAAATCACGTTGCCGAACCCAGCAAATTGCGCCCAGACTACTCAACTCCCAGATCGAGTGAGCCAGTCATATTGTTTGAACCAGAAGCCTTGTCCGGCGCAACTCTCTGGCGATCTTTACACAAGATCATAAGGTTTGTCTCTTGGGTACCATTATTCTCTTTGTCAGTATGAATGCACCGAGTTGCAATCTTCCGCAGCTGGCAACGCGTATGAGAAAAAAGTAGGGAAGCGACAAAACCTCAAACTGATTCTTAGGACTATATCCGAATGATCACGGATATTAGACACCACAAGCATTTGTAATTTTGGAGCCGCTGGTGGGGACTTCGTAAACATTCACGTTATCATCAGCGCTTTTTAATACGGCTTTTTACAAAGGTCTTGGGCATAAATAGGCCTGGTGGTCATTCTGTCGATATCATGTTACTTATCAATCTTCCCAAACATATACTGAGGCACATAGCTCTCGTCTACCTCAGTCATGGCCACCGTCCAGTTCGGCATTCTGGCCTTTGCGTATCAAGTGATTGATGCCAGTGGACCTATGGACCTCCTCGGCTCGGCCAATAAGTCAGCATTTCGCATTAATCGAGAGTACGGACCTGTCAGCGATGAACTCATCTCTCAAGCGCCGCAATTCACCTTCCACCACATTGGGGTTACCAGAGATCCTGTCAAGCTCGGCACTGGCCAGATGACTATCATCCCTACAACTACGGTAGATGAGTGTCCTGAACTTGACATCTTGTTTGTTCCAGGGCCTTATCTCGGAAACTTCGATCTACACCCAACGCATGCCGACTTCATCCGCAAACATGTCGCTGCAGGGAGGTTGCTCTTTACAAGCTGCACTGGAGCAAGTCTTGTCGCATCGACGGGTGTTTTAAACGGAAAGACAGCTACTGTCAACAACATCGAATTTCAGTGGGTTCGCAACCGCTGGCCTCAGGTCAACTGGACACGAGAGAAGAAATGGATTATTGATGGGAACATTTGGACGGGATCTGGTGCTGTTGCCGCCATGGATATGGTGGCCTATTGGCTCAAAGAGAATTATGGCTTGCCTGTACTTATCCAGGCAGCCTCGACACTGGACTATGAGCCTCGGGATGCGGATGGACTATTCAATGTTTTACCTCAGAGATATGATTCGAAGGGAGAAAAGATCTCTACTCACGTATTCAAGTATTATGATTCTGAGGTGGAACAACACTCACAGTAGAGGAAGGATCAAGTTACGATAGATCACACTTTGCGGAGTTTGTGCGGAAGAGTTAATAATAAACCCGTTCTGTTACCTCATAAATCTCCGATGTCAGCCTCATTTCGGCTTGGTTGTTCCGTCTCGGGCCGCTCCCACTCCCACCTATAGGTAGTCGCCGCTTATGTTCCCCGCTTATACGTCGATCTGTGAAATCTGATGATTGGTGTATCAGAATGATGAGGCTTGCGGCAACTGACGGGAAGCGGTGGGTTAGAGGTTTCTGACTTGCTTACTCAAAGCCGACCCCAGATTTTCACTGGCCTTCCGAGGATGATATCAGCAAATAGGGAAGTCGTCCTCGTACCAGCCTCAATTTATGACGCCGAATCTTGATGTAGCCTACGGACACAATGTTATTAGTCTACAGCTGTTGTGCTACATACGCAACCCTTCGTAGTCAATACTACATGAGGATGGGAGCGGAGCCAGTGCCGTTTTCCGTTCACAGTTCACCTTCTTCCTCGTAGGGAACCAATCAGAATCCCACCTTTCAACGGGAACCTCCATGAACCGCGCATTACTACCCATCATATAGTAGCAAGTGGAGCAACAACGCGTATAATGGCAGACGACAACTGCTCCTGACGGTTGATGCTTGCGGAGTCCGCAGAGACCCTAATATCAATGCATCCATGCATGGCCATCACACAGCTACGCATGTTCATGATTTGTAAGTACTAGAATAGGTCACCAAATTTTTGTTTTGACAAGGCTTCTCTTGGGTATCCTCTCCGGGGATCTGATCTGCTCTATGGCGTATGACTTTAAGATACGAACTTTTGTGACTGAACGGTTGCTCGGATGTAACACTTCCCGCTTATGAGTACGCCCATATTGCGGGCTTCGGTGCAGAATAGCCTCCTTTGAGCTTTCTGTGACCTACAGTTGGAAATGTTAGCGGCATCTGATAGAAGTTGACAGGTATATAGAGGCTGACGGGTCCCAGGACTAATCATGACAATCATCACTTCACAATCTTGTTCATCCAGACTAATACATCACAACCACAAGTACTCATCACTCAACCAATCCATCTCAATATGCAGTTCACTAGCCTTCTTTCTGTTGCCACGCTGGCCACCATGGCCATGGCTGCGTCGGTCCAGGTCAACTTGTTAGTATGCCCGCATTGAACATAACATGTCTTATGATCTAACTAAAATTCAGTTAGTCTGATACTGGGTGCCAGAACTTCATTGGTTCCCGCTTCATCGACTTTGACCCAAACCAAGGTGGCACATTCCATAGCGGTGGCCCCTCAGGCTCTCGTGGTGGTCTATTTGTCAATTCCAACGGTGAAAACCTTGCTTGTGCGTTTCTAACCTTCTGTCTTTTCTTGTCGTATCATCTAACTCCGAAACCTACAGTCCGTGGGTTCAGCAACCACGCTGATGGTAGCAGCCCTTTCACTGGCAACGTCGTTGATGGTGAATGCATTGGTACCCTCAATGGTGTTGTTGCCGTTTTCATTGTCTAAGATACATGAGGTTCATCAGACTAACATATGATGTCATCTTCGAAAGAAGATTACATGAGCTACGAATGAGGGATTCTGAGGGGCAGATATGGGATTTAAATGGCATATTCAACATATGGGCCATTCTTGAAGTATTCACAGTCATTACACTCAGTCACTCGTTTCTCAAATTCCGTCTCCTGACTCCCAAGCCCGCCTCTCTGTGTCCAATTCCTCGCTATAATCACCAAACTCGCTAAACATCTCTTGCATCATATCGTTGTGCCTCCTTGGCCACCGAAAGCTCTCAAACATACTCTTAGTGTAGTCCCAATACTCAGGATAGTATCCTGCTGTTTCCCAGTCTATAATTCCACTCAATCGCCACCCTCGAGCTCCAGCAGAATTGCTAATCCGCTCCATCATAATGTTGCGCGGGTTGAGGTCTCCATGGGTAAAAACAATCTTGTGTCCACGCCGGCTAGCTTCGTCTGAGAAGCGTAGATTTTGGCTAAAAGAAGCTTCATCTGGAAAGGGTCCGATGGGTGACCAATCTCGAATTCGCGGATCGCGGCAGGCTTCACCCAAGGCATTGCAGATAACCATATCATTATTCGCGGGCTTAGGAATACCCCGTATTTGTGAGACGCAGTCCTTGAGCTGGGTGGAGAGGTTGGCGTAGTCTTGGTCAGAAAGTGCATCCCGAGATATCGCCAATGAGGTGCCTGGAACCCTACTCATGAGAAGATAACTCAAGTCATCCTCGTCATTATTTTGAGACACCATATCGAAGACTCGTGGCGCAGGAATGGTTGTCTTTGCTTCCAAGACCTTAAGCGCATTATACTCGTTCCTCAGGGTATCCGGGTTGGAATTATACTTGAGGTATAGTCCAAAAGGTAGCCTCTGAACCAGCGCATCTCCATCCGTTCCATAGAAGCATTTCCCCAGTCTTCTTACCAGATCGTATGCCGCAATACGAACTTTGGATGGAAAGAGCCGCCACAAAAGCATTATTGGACGTACAAACTTGTGTCCCAGGCCAAGATTACTCGAGCGCATGCGGACAGGGAACTGCTGTTGAGGAGTATATGTGGTCTTTTTCGGCTCAGAGAACAGACCAGGAGCAATGGTCCTTGCAAGGTTCACTAGCTGGATGCTTCTAGAGAAGCGGGCATGTGAACCAATTAGCCGTGCATCGACCTTCTCAATGCCCTGCCGTGAATGGTCGCCCAGTAAAGCAATAGCGCCGTTCACATCCACAGGTTGCTCATCATCAATAAGAACATGCTCGACTCTAAACTAGGCATTTTTGTTAGAACTGATGTTCCTTCATATGGGCAATTCCTCTTACCTCTATCATGGATGAAGGCAATCGTATTAATTTGACGACGCCACGCTGGAAGGCCCTGTGCACGCTCCTACGGACGAGCCAGTGAGTTTGGTAAGGTGAGTATATCTCGGCTCTATCGATAAAGAAACGCCACCAATTGAAGTATTGAGGGCCAAAGAATGCTTCAAGGAGCTCTATGAAACGTGGCTGATTTTTAAGTTAGACATGAGGATATATGCAAGCCACGGGAACAAGAAGAACTGACCTCTCCTTCGAGCCATGCAGATGGCACAGGTAAGATCGGGGCAACTATCATGGGGTCCCAGAAACTACCCTTTTTGCCTGTGACGCAGCATATACCTCCGTCTCGCTTGGTAATGGCATTGATCTCATCGGCTGAAGGGGATCGCGGCTGCTTGCCAGAGATGACTGCGTGCGGTTCAGTAAAAGGCGGTTTCTCAAGCGAGGGGGCGATACCGACCTGCATCAACGACATCAATCCAATCGGCAACAAGAAGACCAAGATGTCCGTCCGCTCTCAGCCGGCTTGTAGGTACTCCGCTGCTTTCTGGGGTTGGACGGCCTCGAGGATGTAGGCTCGCACCAGCTCTGAAGAAGGATGTTCAAGGTCCAGCTTCTCAATGATGTGAAGTGTTTTGTCTACGTCTGGTGATGGAGGGTTCATGGTGCCTGTATCATTGACTCATAGACAATACATTGAAGTGATTATCATAGTGTAATTATTTTGAAGATATTTCCGATGCTGATGATGGCGCAGGTGAAGTTGATGCAAGAAATGGTTGAGAGAAGACGTTGTCTAGGGTGGATGTCGCGCGGTAAGAGAGATGCCATCATTGGAGGGTTGGACGTGTGATTCAGGGTACTAAAGTGGAGCATCCTGCTCCAGGCAGCATCACCTTATAAACAACTCCTCCTCATAAACTTCACTTCCCCATCGACTTTGTTATCACGTCCTGTCTCATCATCAACGCAATGGGATCTCTTCCTCTCACCAGCATTACAGTGCCGCCAGCCCAAGGCCAAACGCACACTCACACAGTCGTGTTCCTGCACGGCCGTGGAGATAACGCTGCGAACTTCAGCAGCTCGCTCCAATACTCGCGCGACTCCCAAGGCCGCACTCTGGCCGACGCTTTCCCTTCTTTTCGATGGGTATTTCCTCAAGCACCTCAAAGAAAATGCGCCAGTTCACCCGACGTTTGGAACCAGTGGTTCGATGTCTGGAACGTAAGGAATTTGGCGGAAAACGAAGACCTCCAGGCAGAAGGACTCAAAGAAGTCGTGCCCAAAATTCGCGACATTATAGCTAAAGAAGCAAATGACTTGAACGGGAGGTGGGACAAGGTCATTTTGATGGGCATCAGCATGGGCTCTGCGACAAGCGTGCACACATTGTTCAACCTCGACATCCCGACCCCGGACAAAAAATTGGGCGCCTTTATTGGCTTCAGCGGTCGTTGTCCATTTGCTGGGCGATCACTTGATGAGATGCGAAAGACGCTTCAACTCGATTCCTCCCCGACGCACAGCGACGTTCTCAAGAATACGCCTATGCTTCTGGAACATTGCGTCGATGATCCGTTGGTATTGGTGGATTGGGGTAGGAGGCAGTGTGAGATTCTGAAAGGTCTTGGAGCGAATGTGGCATGGAGGGAGTATGGGAGCGGAGGACACTGGTTCAAGTCCCCTGAGGGCATGGATGATGCGATAGAATTTCTGAAGGCTGTTCTTTAGATGCTAGACTGGGAGTCTTGGCTTTATCTACCATGCGTGGTTGGGGGAGCCGCCTGCGCAGCTCGCTCATCATCGTCGTGGCGGGCGCCAATCTCGTTGATTCGTTGATTGCAGGCCCTGGCTTCTCTTTTTGTCTTGATCGAAGACACGATTATTGAGTAATCTTGAGCATAAATAACATGCTGTTGTAGCCAAGTCTGGCACAATGTGCAGTTGACTGCTGCCTACAGGGTTAAGCTTTAGGCTGCGAACGCAAGTGATCAATGAGAACACGATATGTTCCCCTCAATACAAGCTTTTTGTCTAGAGGCTTTCACGACGGTCTGGCACATGTGCGTTGCGGCGGGTTGTGAATTGAATGGAGTACCTAATTGGTACGTTCGTTCTCTGCGCAGCAAAATGGGGACAGAAGCTGCGCGTAGTAATTCCTCGAGTCCAGTGCCGAAAGACGCGCTACAGCCTTGGCAAATGTGAGAAAGTGGGCGTTGGGCCATTCAGGGAGATTTGTGAGACGGAAAGGTGACATTCTTTTGTTCCATTGCTAGCTTCTTATGACGTGGAAAAGGTCCAGACCCAGCCCTGATGAAGTCAGTGGTGCTGGCGTTGAGGCTGAGTCTTATTTTAGCTGGCAAACAAAAGCGTTTGGCGAGCTTCAAGGCATCAGCCGTGATGGGGATGATTGGACTAACCTGATGAATCTCGGAGAAAAGGGCAGTGCTTACCCGCTCTCTAGGCATAATAATTAATTAAATGACTTCACATGCCGTGTTGGCAACGCAATTCAAGGACCCCGAAAGCCCTTTTTCCCGAATTGAGTCCCATTGCGCGAGGGTGCTACGGAGCCCGGAGGAGGTAAGAAAACGTCTAACTTGGCCTAAGAAAGACAAAATAATTTTATGTGCTCTCTAATGTTTTCAGCGGGCATATTGCGCGAAGTCTTTTTGGCGGCTAGTCTCACTGTCAGAAGCTTTCTTGCTCCCTAAGATTAGCGCACTCTGTTAGCGCGGGATACCCCGTAGCCCCCTGCAAGCTCAGCAGATCAGTCTACGGGGTCCGCGCGCGATAATGTCTCGACTGGGTTGGAGCCGTCGGATAATCGGCAACCAAGACCACATCATCCCGGAAACCTAATTGGCCAGGTCGTACATTTTCAACATTGTCTGAACTCTGGAGCTAATGAAGCCTCCAGAACCGTAACATGAGATTGCAGAATGGCTGAGCCTCACTCTTACGAGTTTTACGAGACAGCAGGGCTGAGTTTAAATTTTCATTAGACGTTACGGGATGGAGAATGCCCAGCCATGAATTGCTACTCTGTGACGCAGCCCCGAGTGCGAGGGCTGACACAAGGTGCCGTTGCCCGTCCTGGCTCGACTTATAAGTACGATAGCCCTGACAGTTAGCCTGTTGTTTATCCAGAATTAAGGCATAAACTCGTGCACGACAGCTCTACTGCAATTAAGCATTTCTAATCCCTGATCATTTCCATCTCAACATCTCAACCATGGAGAGACACGACTTCCTGTACTCCGACGTCGAGTCTGCATCATCCTCAACATACCAGCACTCTCAGACAGACATCTCTATTACATCAGCATCTACAGCCCCATCGACCGTCCTCCCAGACGAGGGTATCATCTCAAGGACCTACGACGCTGCCAAAAGCCTGTCGCACATTAAATGCCCCCACCAATTGCAGAGGGACCACCAAAGGAACAGCCCCAACAATACGGCCACAAAGGCTGCATTCAAACACGACTACCAATCATACGCCCAAACCTCTCACATGGGTATCCTTGACCCCGCATACAAAGTCTTTGTTAGTAAGAAAGGTTATGGATCGTTGATCTACAAGCTCCACGCAAGAACTGTCGTCGTCGCTGGTGATCCACTATGCTCCGAGTTCCATCGCAAGGCACTATTCACTGAGCTTCGACACTACCGCTGGGCTCGCGGCCTATCACTTGCATTTGTCGGGATTAGCGAGGAGTTTGCCAAGTATGCCCACCAACAAGGTTGGGCGACGATGCATTTTGGCCACGAAGCCGTTCTCAACCCTTTGACCAACAAAGTCCTCCGCAAGCAAGCAGGCAAACGTATCATCTCCCAGAACAAGCAGCTTCTTGACCCCAAACGCGGGGGTGTCACGATGAATTTCTACAGCCCCGCTGTCAATGAGGTTGAACCCGAGCTTGAGCGACAGCTGCAGGATCTTTACGACGATTGGAGGGAGGACCGAAACAAGAAGCATGGAGATGGCTCGCAAGCTTTCGTCACTGTCTACGATCTCTTCTCTCTTCCCGAATCAACGATATTCTTATATACTTCCGACCGCGACGGCAAGATCAACGGACTTGCGACACTACGAGAACTTGGCGCAGAGAGGGGATATCACCTCGATCCTTGCATCGCATCCCAAGATGCACCAAAAGGAATTTCAGATCTTCTTGTCTTCACTGCTATGGAAATATTGAAAGCTTCCGACGTGGGCTACATGAGCCTTGGTATTGAGCCCCTCGATGAGGTTCAAGAGGTAACCGGGTCATCGAAGCTTGTGTCGCGACTCTGGAAGGATGGCTACAACCAAATGATTCAGTCAGTGCCTGTATCAGGCAAAGCAGCATACTTCAAGAAGTTCTGCCCAGATGAGTCGCTTACTTCGAAACTGTATATCTGCATACCCAGCAAAGGCATTCCTGTTCGAAGATCAATTGCGCTATTGCAATTCGCGAACATGAACCCCAGCCAACTATTTACTCAAATACACTTGGGTGATCGACACAAGGAAAAGCAAACACCACAATCGCAATCGCAATCGCAATCGCAATCACAATCACAATCATGAAACCATCATCTTTTTGTCTTTCCTTTTGTATAATATTGTCACTCATATACACCGGGAGCGGGGATACCATTCGATCATTTAGTTTCTTTTGTCACATAGATAGACTAGTTTTATACAGCGTTCCATGATTGCAACGACTATCATCCACCAATGGCTCCTATTAAATATTGAATATGCTCAAGTATCTCATAAGAACTTTCTAGCAATTCTCTGCTATTGACACATTATGCATGCTCAACAGCGAAATCATGTTAGCCCGGTTCCTTCATGCCGTTGGTTCCTCAACTTCCGTACAGCATCATGACCGTGGACCCCCATTCTCCGCTCTGTGCTATGCCGCGTTCCTTAATCAGTCATCTGATCCAATGGTAACATCTAAGTGCCGTGACAGGTCTCAAAAGAATGTGTGATGAAGGGGTTCCTTACTGACGAGCAAACTGCTACAATCTCGGACAAATGTAAAAATCAACAGACCTCGTGATCTCACAAGGGTAACACAACAGACCAGATTATTTCGTGATACCTAAATTTCACAAACACTGGGACAGCTCAAAGTTTGACTTGTTGCAGTTCTAGTGACAAATAGCTTCAATCGCGTCTAGTGCTGACGATGGCACGGCCCTATGTATCACGATGTGGCTTGCAGAAGCTGAATCGGGTATCGCCGATCGGGTATATCGGAACTGACGTAGGGCCTCATCCCGAATAAAAGGACCTTCCACGCCGTCTAAACAAAACCTATCACTTACAGTTTCATGCCGTAGTACTTTGAAGCGTTTTCGAGAACTTCCTAGGTTCTCCTCAACGTGAGCTTTGCCGCAATGAAGGCCGACAATGTATCTATGCAGGGGGGAGGATACTACAACGACAACTCTACTCTTCAAGGCCATGCTATAGATAAGTCATTGGAGTTGCTTGGCCCATCGGGACATCGTGGTATGATACCTTTGACGATAGTTCCATTGAGTTGGGCTTCATCTGGCTGATACAATCCCACAGGCCCAACAATAACCTTGGCTGATTATGGATCCTCTGAAGGCCAGAACTCGTATGTATCCTCCTGATATCGGGTTATCAAAGTCGCTAAGCGTTTAAAATCAGTGTTCGGCTGTTTTCGCAATACCTAAAAGGACTTCCCTCCGTCACATCCGCAACATTGATCTTCAATGATACACCATCAAACGACTTCTCCAGTTTGACGTCAACGGTTCATCAAAATTGGGATGCCCTGTCCCAAGACGGAAAGCTTTCCATAAACACTCTCTTGTCTCCGACATCGTACTTTGAGCAGGTACTGCCAAACGCCTTTGTTGATGCTGGCTTCAACTTTACAGCTTTGCATTGGCTACGCGCCATGCCTGATGTATCGTCAACTCCGTCGTCGCTATCTGCAGCAGCTCATGAGGACTTTGTGAACTTTCTCTTAGTCCGTCATAAAGAGATTCGCCAACATGGCACTATGACGATTTGTGTTCCCAGTGACGGTGACATCAGCGTTTTTCCAACCTTTCGATGTTTCGAGGCCAGTCTTCGCATCCTCTACGACAAGTATCACGTCGACCCAACGATCGCAAGACGGCTTCCTATGTACTATAGGACCTCAAACGAGATACTGGCATCTGTCGCCGCCGTCAACACGAAATGGGGTCTGATGAGCCATCATACGTTAGCATTGATACATACATCATGGTCGCCTGAGGTTGTCGAGGCAGGCTCTGGGGAAGCGAGAATGTCTGCTCGGAAGAGATACGCAGATGCTGTGACAGGCTTTGCACTTGCAGCATGTTCCCAATTCTTCATCGATGGTCTGAGGCCTCATGATCACCGCGGCGCAAGGCTTGGAAATGAAGAGATTCATTTGAAGGAAGAATTTATGATTGACTTGAGAACCACATTCAAAGATGAATTCTTACGTACTCACTGCATGGATAAGATTGGGTTTACATATACGCTGCTGCAGTTGGAGAGATTGTAAATCGAGTACCCAGCATTCCAGGCTGTTGTCGTATTATTCATGGGAGGGAAGCTGGAGATGTCTCTGTTTTCCTTCGTCAATCTTGTTGTACAGCCACGTCACATCATATTCAGGTTAAGTCACTTTGAGCTGCACTGATCTCAATCAGCTCATAGTCCACCACCTACAAAGAAGCATTTGGATTGTGACTAGTCTTGGGCATTATCGGGCATGGTATGATCTTGGGAAACTGCTTCCCCGTGCTTGCTGTCTGGACACCTGGGAGTCTCTGATACGTCCAGGTTGCATGCGTTCGGCCTCCTGCAGGCTTTAGTTAAGGTCGGCTTGGAGAAATTGAGGAAGCATGCAGCCCCAATTGGTTGAGTTTTTGAGGCCAGCTTTGGAACCAACAGTAAATAATTTGCCACTGTAACCCAGTTTGCCAAGGCTCTAATCGCTTGTTTGTCCTCTTTTTGCAAGTTCCACTACATATAGCGCTGTTAGTCTCGCTCTTCGCTGCAATTTGGTTTCGATCGTAACACCCTCACCTCACCTCAACTATTCCTACCATGGCCGAAGTTGCGACCAGCCTCTGCTGGCCAGAGCCAGTGGACGACAACGGGCAGAATGGTGCTCTCGTCAATACCTTGTCGCCAACAGATGACGTCGTCAACGGGAACCCTGCTGAGATGAGGTTTCTGGGAAAGAAGCTAAGTAAGAAGAAGAAGAAGAAGGGCGGTAAAGAAAAGACAATGGTCTGCGAACCTCAGCCCATCGAATCGCCTCCTCTCGAATGCCAAGAAACGACCTTTGCAGATGAATTCTTAGCTGCTGAGACAGTCACAATGGCAAAGGATGAGGAGCCGTTATTCGACATCCCTGAGGCCATCCCAGGTGACACTACACCCGTAGAAGACATAGTGCCGGAGGTCCAGAGCGCTCATGAGCCATTACCTAAGTCCCCTGTTCCAGAGCACGTTAATGGTGGTAAGCCTGCGCCTTTTGTTCATTGGTTAGACTCTGACAACTTACATGATACAGACACGGAGACTGATGTGCCACCACCTTCCCGTGAGGCGCAGGAGCTCATATATCTTCCATTCAGCGCACAGCATAAGCTCATGATGCATCTACAGGAGCGCCTTGAGACCATGTGCTTTTCCTTCGCACAGCGCGTCCTCCCCAATGCTCTCGAAACTCGCGGTTGGGATTGTCCCGAAATGGTCCAGTTGCATCTTTGGATGAACTGCCTTGGTTTCCAACAGTATGTAGAGGAAAAGGTCCCTGGTACGAACGAGCGTGATCAACTACACAGTTCTATCATCGAGATTTGGCGTTGCGCTACTAAACGCAAGCGAATTGATACGACTGTGTTAGAGGCTCTTCTCTCCTCCGCTTTGGAACTAGCCAAAGTTCTCGAGGAGGAACATTCAGTCAATGAGCTGGAACAATTAAGAGACAGTGTCGTTCAAACCACTCATCGTCTTGCAGAGGAGACACAGGTAATCCAGGCCAGATATGAGACAAAGTTGCAGGAGATCACTGCAGCTCGGGCAAGGTTGGATGTCATGGAGGAGAAGACCAAGGCCTTGCTTTCCAGGAGGCTGGAGAAAAGTCGTTCTACGGCCAATGGCAGAATCATTATGTTTGTACGCGAGGCGGAATGCTCAACCCCAAAGGTAGCTCTGCCTGGGGGATCAGCATCTTGTCTTGATTGGATGAACGATCTTGAGAGTAGCTTAGCTCTGGGCGAGGATGATCGCGAAGACTTTGTTGGTTAAGATAGTGGCCACTGTCATCGGCACCAACTGCCGACTTTAGTGTGACTCACTCCATATCGTTATCAACCACCTTCATCATCGTTCGAACTCATGTCGTCAGTGCTGCTTAGATCATCGAGTTTCTGATCACCTCGGCAATTGTGGGATGAACGGCGGCACCAGTCTCAAGGGCCACCAAAGAATCTGATTAATCAGCCGGGAACGAGCTGGATCGGGACATTGGTTCATGGGAAGCCGATTTTAGTGCGAGATGTGGGTGAATGGTTGCACCGTGGTGGAGTTTAGTTCCATCTTCGGGCTTCTCGAGTTGTTCCGTAAGTGGAGATATCGGCCGATGCCTCGGCATCTTTCAACTCATTTCTCAGGATCGAAAAAACTTTGGACAAATAATCAAAGTGCTAAAAATAATCGGTAAAAACGCCACGAGTTTTATTATTAGTCTTGCCTTTGTCTTTTTGTAGCTCAAGGTGGAGGCCTGGGGTTTATCTTACTCCCATGATTTCATCTAAATTGGGTACCGTATAGCCGGGCCCTCCATTATTCGTATAAATAAAAACATTCCCGAACATTTGGTAAACCAGATCGGTCACTTATCACTTACCAGTTCATCAATCAGTCCAATAAGCTCTTTCAGTAACTATTCCCACATTATGGCTACCGTCGTTATTCAGTATCCTGTCGGTCACGACTTCGATGTCGATTACTACGTTAACACTCATATGCCTCTAGCCCACAAGTGAGTCTATCTATTCTTGCCACATTTAGCAATTTCTAATGAACCATAGGCTCTGGGGCCCCCAAGGTCTCGTCAGCGGCCAGGTCATCAAGCTCGGTGGAGACAGCCCTTACCAGATTTACACTATCATCACATGGGACAGCCTGGCTTCATTCCAGAAGGCCAGTGTTTCAGAGGAGTCGAAGCAGATTAAGGATGATGTCAAGAACTTTACCACCGCAACACCTACCTATGTTATTGGCGAGACTGTCGCCAAGGCTTAGCGTGCGCATCGTCCTCAGTGACATGTCTGCCCTTGGATGTAGAGTTGTTCTGATGTCAAATAATCTTGGGAGCGAATTTAGAGAAAATACACGGTAATAAATTATGTGAGACTAGAACAGTAACTAGGTGAACAATCTCATCGATAGAAACTGAATAATGGTATGCACACCCATGATAGTGCCAGAAAAAAGAAAAAAGAAACAGGAGGGGTTGTAGCTCATCCCGACTTTGCATTCAGCTGCCATCTCATCTTTCCTACATCCAAATCCGCGTCTGGTCCCTTAGTTTCCTTAAGCAGCTCGTAATCTCCTTTCTGAATATGCACGACAGCGCTATGCTACATCACGTCAACATCAATCTCAGCTGTCGAAAGACTCATTGTACTTACCGTCCCCAATGTCAGGTTTAGCATGCCTTCAAAGAATTGTGGCTTGTATTCTTTGGTGGCACTCTTACTCTTGATAAGGCTGAGTATGTTTTGGACTGCAACCTCGCCTTGCATCATACAAGCCCGAGCTTGCTTTGCGCCTCCCGTCTGTGCAACATCGCCGACTGCAAAGATGTGCTGCTGGGACGAGGGCAGGTTCTCGACTTGGAGTGTTGGCTTGACCAGGATCTCACCGTTTGATGCGATGCTCTTGGGCGAATATGCGGCAAGGATGTCAGATCGTGGGCGAAGGCCAGTGCAGGGAATCTGCAATCGTGTTAGCTTGATAGCTCCAATGTTCGGTCTGCTGACGTACCACGAGGTCAAAGGTCTTGGTCTCTCCGTTGGAAAAGGTAAGACTGGTCTCCTGGACAGATTGGCCAGCATCACTTGGAAAGTCGGGTCTCTCGCCTAATCTAACCTCGATATCTTGATTCTTAAGTGCAGATATGACATGATCATGGAGCTTCCGACCAAACCTCGGTAGGACTTGTTGTCTGGAATGAATGAGGGTAACCTTTTTGTTGGGGTACTCTTCTTTGATTTCGGTAGCCAGTTCAACACCAACAGCTCCAGCTCCAATGACCGCGATTCTATCGGCCTTGGCGACGCGTTGCTGAAACCCGCGCAGCTCTTCAATGGCGTCTTCCTTAATCCGTGCATTCAATCGAGCTGGAGGAGGCTGGGCTGCGCCAGTGGCGATGACGAGGTAGTCGTAAGGAAGGGAGACACCACCGACGGTGTGAACATGGGTCTCTGTGATATCAGATGCTTCGTCACAGACTCGCTGGAAGATGCCGTCCGGAGCACCTGCAGCGATGTTGTCGTAGGTAATGAAGGCATTCTGCTCTCGTCCTGACAAGACGGAGTTTCGAGGAAAGCTGAACGCGTAGTTGAAGTGGGAGTGCTTTTCGAGGAGAATGACCCGATAACCGGAGGGAAGCGTGTGAGCCAGGCGCTGCGCAACAAGACTGCCCGCAAAAGAGCCTCCGACGACGACAACAACACGTGAGTCAGGTAACAGTCGATACGTAGCTTTATGAATAATCGATTGCCCTTTCTGCACTGCCATCATGGCAAGATGCGACACGATGACTTTGACAAAGTCGAAATAAAAACTTAGCTGCTCTAGATTCATTGTATAGGCGTTTGCTTAGGCTGCGTGACGGGTTTTGGAGACGTTTGCAGATCCACTAAATGTCAAATGCGAGATGATCAGATAAGATCTTTTTAAGAGAGAATTTTCGGACACGAGAGAGGAATAAGCGGAACCGGGTTCATCCGCGGGCTCCGATTTCCATGCAGACTCCGTGGGTAAATCACGGAGATAAACGAATAAACCGATTCTCAGAGGCGGTGATTTCGAGATCTGGGCGGGGGTCCTCCGAAGTCGGCAGGGACCAAACTGACTTATAACCAGAGTATGTTCACAATAGCTTGGTAAAAGAGGATGAAAGAGAAAACTGCGTTATTAGAGAAGTATGTCCGAGTGATGAAATATTTAATGGTTGCTCCGGTGAAAAGAAATAATTAAGCGTACTCAAAGGCCGTCTCTTGACCCAATATCCGTACACCGAAGCCGATTCGGTAAATTCGTATCAGAACACCCAAAGCCGTGACAAACCACCCACGCCAGCCGCTGGATCTGTCTGCCGACTGCTACGTCTAGACCCTGACCCGGCTCCGTCCTCGTCATCAGAAAAGCTTGGCGGCTGATCTTCTGGTGGTGGCTGGATCCATTCCGTATTGCGCTCGGCCTCAGGCCTGCTGAGAACCTTGATTGGCTCTTCACCAGAAAGCTCAAAGCTATTTCCGGCGGCTTCCACTGTCAGTTCCCATTGGATGCGGTGCGTGTGTTGAATGTTGAAGGTTTGGAAGGATGGATACAAGTCCTTACTTCGCTGCAGACGAAGGTTGAGTTGGGTCCCGATATCGAGACTCTCTGAAGGTCTCATCTCAGATCCTGAGCCCGCTCCCTGCAATTGTGAGTCTATGGCTGGTCTTTGCCATGGGATGTACAATTCGTCGTCATACTGATTAAAGGCATCTTCGGCATGTAGTGTTACCCGAGCCTCACAGTCTGTCTCATGAACATTCTTCCCCTTCGGGCACTTGATCTCGGTCTTTGCGACAATGTTCATGAAGATTCGAGTTATCTGAATTGAAGGAAGACCTGGCTTTTGCTTCTCAACGTCGACGCCTTCGGGGGGAACTGCAAGGACCAGGAATGGCATGGGATCTGGGCCTTCAAACTGCAGCGTCGTCGGTGTTTGTACCTCAACGCTGGCCACCAGAGGGGTATCGCCTTGGAGAGCGAGGGTTTTGCGTGTTGTATGAAGATCTATGTGTGGCGGCAAAGGCTCCGGGTTGATATACAGCATCCTGAAGGGTAGTATCGCTTCAGCGGTACCAGAGCCTCTCGAAGCTGTCTTCAACTCTGCCTGCAAGTAATACTCGACAAACGCTGACATTCCAGACATATAGTCGTACCGCTCGATCAAGAATGTCGGCGGAAGAGGTTGTTCCGATACATCCGCTGTCAGATAAGTCTGATCCGGCCCTGTCAACGACTGCGGTGCAGATCCGTCTACACAGTTAGGTAGATGGATTGAGAAGGGCCACCTTTGCTCGACATCGTGCTCCGCAATATGTACAGGGCCTTCGAAAACCGTTCTGGAGTACTCAGTTGATGGCACGAGATCAAAGCGTCCGCGATATGTCGATGTCAAATGCCCGCGCCGCGCCACCATCCGCGATTTACTTCTTGCATGCAACGAAATACTGACGGTTGCTGAGGAAGCGACGATGTGAGCTTTCCGAGATATATGGCCCGTAATCACTTCTCCAGGAATGTATGTTGAGTCCGGACGATCCAAGTGGATAGTGAGCTCAGGGCCTTTTTTGACGGGAGTTTGTGGCATGTTGGCAGATGTGTCATTCGTGTTGTTTTGTCATAAGATCCCTCTGTTAAAATAAACGTCCTGATCCTTGATATATAGATAATAGAATTGGCAAGGCATTGTCAGGTGCTCTTGTCAGACGCGGAGAAATGAAGTCGCATCACTTCCATTTCTAGCCAAATATACGTCATTTCAGCCTTACAAGCCACATTCAATCGGATACTCGTGCCGTCCTCTCTATGATCGGGCGGAATTCCCTAGTAATAACGGGAGGGGTCTGTTTTAATAATGAAAGACATTGGTAACTTGGGTCTAGTTAATGCAGACTTTTCAAACCTCATGATTGATTATGTTATTGCCTCAGCTTAGCGTTCGAGGTTTTCGCTTGCCAACGAGTGTTACAGCACCATCGGAATCGGATGGCGGCCCTTCGTGAGAGCGATTATTGTGTTGGTCGCTGATCTCTTTTTTCTCTTCATGCAACTCTCAACACAGCCTCTTTCGAGTGGCAAACTCAGTCGATTGAGAATAAAGCAATGAACTTCAGGCAATGCGATAAAGTCAGGTTTGGCGACAGGCGATAGTATCGATACTGGTGTTGCCACAGTGGCTTAGGTTCCTGTGCCTATGCCCTGCTACCTTGTTTTTAGGGGTTATGAGGCACTTGCTATAGGCACCTCGATGGGACCATGGCCACTGAGCTACGAAAGTTTAGCGCTTGACATATCCTATGGCACGGCCTACAGGACTCTACTACAAAGGCTCTATTAAAACAACTGTTAAACTGTAGGCAGTTGAACTTGGAGCCTTTTTTGTCAACTACTCGTTTCTCGTTGCATACCTTTGGCCCAAGATTGGATCCCAGAAACCTGTCGTGGCATCAAGTAATCCAACCGTTGTCTCAAGCACCATCTTCAAGGGCCCTCGCGGTTCAATGACCTGCGCGACATTCAGAGAAGTTATACCTTGATCAAAATGGACTCGGGGGCTATCTGACTATGTAGCAATGCTGGCCGTAATTAATCACCTTCTTTAGTGTTATCTTGCATCAGATTGGAAAGGCGAGGGATAGTTTTGTTCGATTAATAGTTCAATATCAACACCAAGGCATTTGCTCATCCGATATTCTCAATAGAGCTGGGGAAAATACAATGTTACGAAAGCTTCTTTTCTTGACAAGCAAGGTTTACACTCTCGTCCCTGTCGCCATCCTCTTGTAACTCGCCTCAGTCTTCTCACGGATTCTCTTGCCCCAGATCATCATTGGTACATGAAGAAAAGCCATAGCCAGTGCCCATAACCCCATGACAATTGTCATGTTCTGCAGGCCTTGGGCATCGAGCCATGGAACGAGCGCGAACGAAATGGCGATGCTGAAGGCATTACGCATAAAGGCGACGCCGATGAATGCTTCTCCAGTGATCTAGCTGCAGTTAGCATAAGTCTCTCGTTGCGATATTAGAGGGTCACATACCGCTTGGTAGCTATCGATAGTCACGCAAAGCGCAACATCGCTCAGACCACCAAGGCCGAAACCGAAGATGGCGCTACCAATGCTTGGATATATCCAATGCATACCCTGCTGCTGTTAGTGACCTGACGTAGTAAATGTTAATCCATGCATACCTTTGCTGTAGTAATACCGAACATGACAAAGCCACCACTCATGCAAACCGCTGGGAAGTGGTTCAGCTGGAGTCGCATTTCCGGCTCGTAATACCCATAGTTCTTTCTTGTGAACCAAAGAATAGCTCGATCGGAAACTGCACCGTAGGCCGAACCCAAGATACAGCCGATAAAGACTCCCAAACTCATGTTTCCAACCCCGACGGTGCCGAAGTTATACGGTGGCTGTGTGAAAACGATAGATATAATCGACGCTTGAGCTGAAATCCAGCAGAGGCAAAAGGCATATGTGAGGGCTGTGTACATGACTGCTGGGAAGCGAAATAGGATGACGACAGCGGTACGGACAATGCCAAGTAGGCTTTCGTCGGTTTTTGTGACAAGGCGCATGCGTTGACGCCATGTGAGAAGCGGGATATCAGAGTTGACTCGATGTAACAGGGCATTGGCTGTTTCCAACGTGACGCAGGTGCTCATTTCACCTGTCTGTGTTTCCGATATGTTGTCCTTCTTCGAAACCGGGATAGAAGTTGGAACTTCGGAGGACGGTTGCTGAGCCTCTAGACGTGGTATATACTTGCTTTCTTCGAAGAAGAAACAGAAGTAGATCAGGAGGACACCATCGACTGCTGTCGTGATCCAATAGCAGAGCCTCCAGTTCCCATTCGCGGCCATGTATCCTGCAATCACAGGGCTCAGAAAGCTCTGCCGTGCATCAGTGACAATTCCGCTGTCTCCATGGGTTTCGACTTACACCAATCATAACCATGACCATATATAGACCATTTACACTACCGCGTTGATGAACGAAATACAAATCGGCAATCTGGCGCCAGTCAGTCTGATCCTTCGCAATGCATTACTTCCATACCGTCATCTCAACAATACTCTCGTTGGTAGCACTAGCCAGTCCAAATATCAACTGTGATATATATAGTTCTGTCAGGGTCTTCACACGCGCCGACCAGATAGCCATGGCAAAGATGATTGCCGTCGTAAGCAGGTACATTGATCGACGTCCGTACTTCACCGCTGGAGGGATAAAGAGGATACAGCCAACAGTGGTTCCGACATAGTTGAGGGCATTAGCGTTGTTGAGCTGGCCGTACGACCATCCGAATTCTTGGTTCCAAAGGACCCAAAAGATCAGAGGTAAGGAAGTTCTGTCAAGATTAGTGGCTCGTCGCTTGGTCCAAGGGCATGGTAGCTCACTGAGTAAATATGATTGCCGTGACTGCGAGAATTGGGACAAAGTTCATGGATTTTCGAGCACGCGACCAGTTCTAGACAAGTCAGTCAACGCAATGGTATCGTATTTGACGCATTCATACTAAAGGATCGTTGGGGTCGTCAGTCGGCATCGGCTGCTTCACTAATTGAGGCGCTTCGGCAATGCCATCCTCTACCAAGAATATGAGCTTTCGAACGAAGACCAGTATCTGGTTACTCACCACCGATCAACCGCACAGTACCCGGCGGTGTCGTAAAGTCTGGCGGAGCTGGTGCTACTTTTCTGGGCATGCTGAAGACGAAGATGGTATTGCTAGAGAGATGTCTCTTGAGCAAGCTGAGCGGTGGAATGATGTGACTTCATATCGGCAACTGGTCCAGGGGTTTTATGTCTGTGTGTATCTCTGTATTGGGATGGCTAGTTGTGATAGGAACCTCCAGCGAGTCAAGATAGCATGGCCAGATGATCGATTGCCTTGGGGCTCCGCCTACCTTGTACGGTTAGTCTTATCGCTCAACTCTGAACCCAGCAGCCGGGATCTTGTCCGAAACGCGGGCGGTGCGGGGACAGTCCAGGATAAGGTTGAAATACGGCAACAATCATGACCAGTATCGACTTTTTGAGCGATGCCTACTTGAGCACATACCATAGTTGAACCAAATGTTCTAACATGAGATGAATCACTCGGTTAATGAGATGTCATTTGATCAACCTAGTCAATTGTTTATCTGCCTACGTAAACATCCTCAACCTTCTGTCCAAGGAAGTTAGTCAACCGCCAGCAATCAATAACAGCAGCCCCTCTGTATGACTGCAAAGCTCCAATGGCCACAATACAATTCATCCAGTTATATGGACTATTCCCTGCTGCTTCAAAAGTGATATGAGTAAAATATTCCACCTCGTCCTGCGTGTAATCCACGTCGATCGAGTCTGGCTGCGAGAACTCGATACCCGGCCCAGGTCGGAATAGCCCACGAGCCTGCACAAAGATATGATGCCCATCATTTGTTCTGATCGTGTACCTCGCATCCAGCTTATAGTAAATCTATTCCTTTTAGTGAACATACGATTCAGCAACGCGTGTAGTGAGTTGGCGCCAACCTTTTTGGAATGAACCTGCTCTGCCCAATCGGCACCACTATTCTCGACAAGGGTGCCCTCTAAACCTGGTCCCTTGACAGTACCAGACTCAATACCAGCGATTGACCTCGTGATTCCTGTGCCCTGTATGTTTTCAATATCGTAGCCATTGGTTGGGTGCATCTTGGCGACAAGGCGATACACAAACTCCAAACCCGGAGCTCGCATCGCCGGCATGTCAGGGTAAAGCTGGTTACCGGGGCTTGGCTGCGTAGTTTGAGGTGGCTGCGACATTGCCTCAATGATAGATGTCTATTGGATGGCTGGATGAATCTTAGTGCTATCTCTAAACTGTCGGATCTATTAGCCTTGTTTATATAACTACGCATTTCTTAACACGATGACTCTCGAGATCATAGAAACACGCTTTGCGACATGTAGGGCAATCAATCCCGCGCGGCACTACATGCTTTTCTGGGTGTAGTGCAGACATGATGTTGATCTTTGCCGCTTTTAGCAACCCGTGCCGCGCAGATTGAGGATCCAGACCTTGTCTCCGGTTTGTGCACTAAAACGAGACAGGGACGGGTTTCACGGGCTCCGACAATACGATAGCCCGCTCGCCCATCAATCGTGGTCTTCGAGAGAGGAAGTACAGATAAGAGAGTCGCGCAGTAGTCGCCATCGCTCTTAGCATCAGTATTCCGGGTCATCATGTCAAACCTGATGAAGAGTTCGTGTAAAGTCCAGATGAGGCCACTTGGCCTAGGTACGTTCATTGGTATGTCTCATAGTTTTGTTGCTAAATATCTCCAGGCCATGGATCAATTAAGACTGCTGCTGAGATCATCAGCCTTTCTTTCGCTAAAGATCCCTTGATCCGTTGGCTCTCTCGTGATCGCTCAGGTCCAGGCTGGGAGACTTTGACACCTACCCTGCAGCGATGGCAAGAGGCACGCCTACGCGAGTATGCCGTGCGTGGAATCGCAATGGAAGCCGTTACAATGGATGGCCCTCATGAAAGCCTTGGTTCTTGCTTTCTGTTTCCTCCTGGGCCGCTGTATCGATGGCTGAATCCCCTTTGGTGGCCGTCATATTTGAGAGTGCTATGGGACGAGTGGTGGATTCAACCAACTGAACCGTTCTGCTCAGAAAAGGTGATACACCTTACATACGTGAATAATAGCGGATCTAACGAACTTTCACAGCGGATAGGAATCATGATGGAGTCTCATAACGATTTTGAAGAGAGAATTAAGAAGAAGTATCCATCCAATTCTCTCTACTATCTCGAGATCGCTGCGGTCAGACCTGATACGCAAGGGATGGGAGTTGGAAGAACTATCATGCAATGGGTGGTGCAGGAGTTGGGAGACTCTCCATGTTATATTGAGTGTACAGATAAGAAGAATGTCGCGTTCTATGTCAAGTATGGCTTTGAGCTTGTGGAAGAAGCGGAACTGGTGGATGAGGAGGACGCAATGCCACCAACGATCTTATTTTATATGATTAGAGATACATCGAAACTCAAGAAGTAGCGATGAAGACATTATAACAAATAAGTCTCAGAAGCTTTCTTTCTTTCTCATTTTAATGGCTGAACGTATGTTGAAGTGACTTATGGGGGGTGAAAGTTATGTAGAAGACGAACGGTTTATGCAGTTTTTATGTATACGCTAAGCGACCTTAAGTTAGTCCATCTCTTATCATTTCCATGCCATTGTTATCGCTCTTGAACGATACGCGTATCTCGACGCTAGTCTATTTCAGGTCTCTACAATTCCCCTCCTGATCTTGATCTTTGGCTCGTGGCAATGAGCTATCTCGGCCCGAGGCATCACCCCTCTCGTCAATAAAGACGTTAGAAAAGATTTGATGACAATGAATGCCATCTTTCTGTCGAAAGCTACTGCTACTGTTGCCACCATATAACTGATCCAAGTCGCGTTGTAATCCCCTTCCGTCACGCGTTTGGCTCAA
Source organism: Fusarium ramigenum (assembly GCA_013186855.1). NCBI lineage: Eukaryota > Fungi > Ascomycota > Sordariomycetes > Hypocreales > Nectriaceae > Fusarium > Fusarium ramigenum. The sequence continues at coordinate 136,401 of JAAOAT010000022.1, read as the reverse complement.
ACATCTATGACCTCACGGTCGCGACGAGGGTAAGTAAATTGTTCGTAGCAGCGGCGATATCTTGTACTAAGCATTTCCAGTTGCTGGACCTGTAAGAGAAGACACAAGAAATGTGACGAGAAACGACCAGTCTGTGAAAGATGTGTCCAAGCGGGCATGACCTGCGAGGGCTACAAAACTCGATTGACATGGGGCTCTTCAGACACTGCAAGCGCAGCAGGGGGTGGTATAGTCTTGAAACCAGTTCGTCCGCCACGTCAGAAGAGCAAATCTCTACGTGATACTAGAATAAGTCCTGTTCTTGAGAGCGTGGATGATGAGGTGGTGAACTTGCCGGAATTTTCCTCAATACAGTCGCTGGATGACTTAGATCTGCTATGTCTGCAATTCGAAGCATTCTCCGAGGGTTTACCAGACGAGGAAGTCTCACAAAAGCTCATGGACAGTTGTAAGTAAATACGCTGATGTATCGTGATCATCTAACTCGTGTGTAGTTACTACTATTGGATGGCAGACGATCACAGGCCGTGCTGGACATGATACCATGTTCAAGTCCGACATTTTGCCACTTTGTGCAGATAGTATCTGTCTTAAACACGCTTGCTTAGCATACCAAGCAAGTCTCGATATCGATACCAGTCACTTGACACCTTTGTACATGCAATCGGCTCTTTCAAACTATCTTAACGACTTGGAAAATCCAAGCATGTTGTGCCAAGATGTGACTTTGGCCACGGGGGTACTGTTATGCAGCGTCAGCGTATGTCAAATCCCATATTCATACTAGAGCCACACTAATACTCGTAGATAAACTCACTGTATATCTGGTCACCGCTGTTGAAAGGCCTCCACGGCGTCCTTCAAGCACGGGAGCTTTTGAATGATCCACAGAGGCCCCCCGTGGCAAACCACCTCCTTGAAGCTGTCGGCCTATTGGATATACCGTTCTTCACTCTAAATAGGATTACACCATCGCTGGAAATATGGAAATCCTACGTCGAACCACACAAACATTCTGGCGTTGAGCAAATTTCAGGGATGCCTTACAGTCTAATGAACCTGCTAGCGAATATGGACACTACTACTATCGAACAGGATCTTTTGCAGTGGCCTGGAGAACTAGGCGATGAGTTCGCACAGATCCACCTCTGGGAAGCGTTCCGACTTGCCGGTATTCTTCACAGCCGTTGTCTGGCTGATCATCATCAAGATCAAACAACACCACCAAGAGCCAACATCAGCACCGAAATATTACGCATGAAGGTATTTGCATCGATCCAAGCAATTATCGGGATCGGCACGTTCAACTTTCGACTCTCGCTCGCCAGGGCCATATTATACCCTCTTTTCATAGCTGGTATCCTAGCAGAAAATGCCCAGGAACAGCAGCTGACACGTGTGGCCTTCCAATACATAATGCAAAAAGGGCAGGAGGGCACTGAGCAAATAATCATGGATATTGTGGCAAAGGTTTGGAAGAATGGAAAAGGTGGCAACGAAGCGTCCAAGTTGATGATAGCTACGGAGGCTACGGCGGAGCTGAATGCTGAGATTCATCTTTACTAAAGTTAGATGAGGTCAGAATAAGAGCATCTCAAAGCCTAAACCCAATGATTGAATAACACGTGCGCGGGTCCAACATACCTTGGAAGAACAGCAAGGCCCACAAAAATCAGGATTCCAGAGCGGAGAATGCGGTGATCATATAAAACTTCCACTATAGTCTCATCTAAGCTAAGACTGCTTCCTTAATTCCGACAGCACCGGCGACTGCTGGTTCGGCCTTTATATCCTCACTCAACTGGCGAGGTCCATTCTCGAAAGTCCCCATCTTGTCCCTCTTAATAGCAATGTTATCAATAGCCGTCATAAACTCTTCCAGCACACCCATGTCAAGAATCTTCTGCATACGAGTGTATCTTCGTACATTCTCATCCTCAGCTTCCGTAACAACTTTGCTAGTCCCATCTGGTCCAAACCTCATCCATCGACCACCATCAGCGAATCGAGGCCATGGATCTTTACCGTACGAGTAGTCAATAAAGCTACCAGCCATCGTTCTTGCGAGTTTCTGCTGGCCTGGAGTTAATCTCTCATCGAAATTGAGAAAGACGTATAGTAGGTCGAGTGCGTGGTAAGCTTGACCTTTGAATATACTGTCATGAGTGCACACCTGGTCAAAGTGATAACCGAAGGTTTGTGGAATGTTTGAGCGATGAACCGCAATCCAGTTGTGGATTTTGAAGGCCGAATCGCCTGTCATGTCTTCCAAGGCCTTCAGAAGCTCCTCCTTCGAGAGATCACGCGTGACACCGTACAGAGCCATGATGTCATCAGTAGCCTTTTCACTCAAGAACTTCTTCATCCCAGTTCTCCATGAGTCAAAAGTCTCCTCAGCAAGATCATCAGTGAAGATCATAGCTTCGTCAGTAGTATCTCCAACCATGTAGCTCTTAAGCCATGTCGGAGGGGAAGTAATACTGTTCGGGGTAGGCTTTTTCTTATGGAAAACGCCATCATCGCATGGGTTTCCTGTGGCATTGAGAAGGCCCTCCACTGGGATCGTTGCAGCAGCGACAACAGCCTCAGGGACATTTCGAAGCTGATCGAGAGCAGAAGGTGAATCCGCATCAATGCCAAGGTATCTCAACAAAGCGCGGTAATGCTTTTCATGGTGCTCCAATGGCCAAGTCTGGATAGTGTTCAAATGGCCAGACATGGCTATGGCGCGATGAAAGGGCGCTGGGTTCTTAGCAACGATGTGGTGAGAAACACTTATGCCCCCAGCAGATTCGCCATAGATGGTAACGTTGTCAGGGTCACCGCCAAACGAGGCAATGTAGCGATTCACCCAGTGCAAAGCAACCTGCTGATCGTAAAGACCAAAATTGCCCACGCCTTCAAGACCATCGCGCTCTATATCCTGCTTAATTGCGGCTGATGCGAGGAAGCCGCCGAGGCCGACACGATAGTTGAGGTTGACTGTGACAACTGGCGTGTTGCGGGCCGCAGCAAAGGTCGTCAAGTTGACGCAATCGAAGACGCCCTTGTTGGCACCACCAAAAAGAAAAGATCCACCACGAATGTAGACCATAACGGGCAGTTTTTCACCAGAGTCAGAGCCCAGTGATGGGGTTGTGATGTTCATGACAAGGCAGTTGAGTTCATCCTCAATTGGCTCTTCAAAATGGGGCGCAATATCAACTGGGATCAGAATATCCTCAGGTGTATTGTACTCTGGCGGATTTGGCGCGCTGGGTCTATAGAGTAGGTTTAGTAATGATTCCAGAGTCGGGAAATCGATAGTAATTACCCCAGTTTTGTCCCATCGTGAAAATTGTTGGGCCATGAAGTCCTGAGTTGTGAACGTGTCCAACGCTTAGAGAGGGATGCGTAAGGGATGCCACTGAATTGGTGGATGTTGTTAGGGAAGCTTAGGCCCTTGACAACACCAAGGCCCTGAACGCTGAGTTCTGTAGTACCGATTGGGGTTTTGCTGGCAGGCATGTTGACCAGTTGTCGAAGAAAAGCTCGTGAATAGAAAAGATACTAACAAATGAAGCTCTTGGGTAAGAACGCGTCTACACCGTCCCCAGACAGTTTTTATAAGCTTGACAAGGTAACAATGAGTTTTCTTCTAACACTTCAATTACAGAGGGTCAATTGTCGCATTGGAGATGCCAGTGAACTCTTGGTGATTCGCTAACTCGATTAAGCAGGCTGAGGAGCGTCCAAACCCCGCAAACGCCCCGTTCACTACCTTAGCGAGTCCAGCTGATACGAGCAGCGACATGATGATAATATTGTCAGAAAATACGGTAGATTGTCAGTATGGGTGACTCTCGTCGGAAACGCCCGCCTAAAGTTGATCCAAGGCGGAGTTTGTAGATTGCATTTCACGGATCCCGAGAATGCCGTCGCAGAGACCGAGGGTTCCGTATGAAGGATCTAGCACTACTTGCGACAAGGCGTCTAGACGCAGGACCATGAACAAGGTAATATTATGACTTGGAATGGGAAGTAGGGTCGAGACTCGATCGTACGACGATCCGGGGTATGAATATATAGTAGGTATATTGGATTAACTGCATCACTCAGCCCAACCTGACCATTCTTACCTTGCTAAAGATCTCGGCGGTAAAATTGCTAGCCAAGGGTGAATGGCGCTCAAAGTTATAGGGGACTTTCATTTCGTTACCAGAAACTTATACTGCAGTCCACGGGACAATGATGACTGATAGCGATGTCAACAAGTATTCGCAAATAAAGAGTTCCGCTATCGGCAGGAGTGAAGACTGTGAAGACATACTGAGTGAAGGCATCTCGAGACCTGCGAGGATGCATGCCCCGCCAATCGGGTTGTTGCAGGGGCGATATGGATGATCTAGACCCGATGAAGCATGCCTATGCGAGGGGTGATGACCCGATGATCTTCAGGGATCATGCCGAGCGATAGATAAGAGAAAGACCGTATCGAGGCAATAGAATACAAAATAATTTCTCTCGCTGACTATATCTTGAGAGTTGTAGTGCTCCAGGTCTCGTCTCACATTGAACAGGAACATCATCTTCCGACCCATCTTGTGACACCAACGAGCAAGCTTTACCCCGCGCCTAACATTCCAATTGCTAACGGGACTTGCGAATACAACAAATACTCATCGGTGTGCGAAAATGACTGATAGCGGTAAGCCTTTGGTCCTCTGTCTTTCTCACGTCGCCTGCTCTGGCTCACCGCAGTAGAATTCATCCAAGATGTCGTGAAGCTCATCACGGTTCAATCTGGGCTACCGAGCTCAAACCCGACGACCCCGACCTGGCAGACCCCAACTCATCCAACCGTAGCAAACGCACAGTCCCAAGACTTGCCTTCAGAAACAGACATCATCATCATTGGTTCAGGTATCACTGGTATCGGCGCCGCGCACTCCCTCTTGAACCATCCGAATGGAACTGGTCTCAAAGTGACTATGCTTGAGGCCCGCACGGCCGTAAGCGGAGCGACTGGTCGAAATGGAGGACATCTTGTCTCTGATAGCGATTCCTTGTTTCCAGCCCTTGCAGAAACTATAGGTGTTGAGCGAGCGATAGAGACTGTGCGGTTCAGCGACGCGAACATTCGTCGCTTAAAGGAGCTTATCACCCAGTTAGATCCTGAGGATCAAGAAGCAGTGGAATTTCGTGAGGTGACATCAGCAACGTCTTTTACTGATCAAAGTTCATTTAGAGGAGCTATTGAAGAAGTCAAACAACTGCTTGAAGCGGTGCCTGATAGTGATATCAAGTTCAAAGTATACAACAGAGAGGAGGCAGCCAAGGTAGGTTGAGTAACACTCGTTCATACACCAACCGCTGACATCCTGTCCCAGATCTTTAATTTCACGAATACCGTCGGCGCAGTTGCACAAACCGGAGTCGCAGCCTTGTGGCCATATCGTCTTCTGACTGCAGTTTTAGCTTCCCTGAGAAAAGAGTTCTCAGACCGCTTCTCACTCGAGACGAACACGCCCGTTCTCTCAGTACAAGTTCAGAACGATACTTCGGAATATCCGTACCTAGTGCGCACATCTAGAGGATCTATTCGAGCTAAACATGTCATTCATTGCACTAATGGGTATTCGAGCCATCTAATTCCCGGTCTCGTTGGCAATCTGTATCCATTACGAGGAACCATGTCTACGCAGAAACTTGGCCCGAAGTTTCCGCGAGCTGGTCACAATATGTCTTGGTCACAAGTCTCTCTTGGTACATATGACGCAAAGACTGGACATATTCATCTGGGCCTCTACTACGCTCAACAGAATGCAAAGACAGGGTTAATGTTCCTCGGTGGCGAATCTCAGAGCCTTGGTGGTCTTCTCACAAGCGATGACTCAAACGTCGCAGATGATGCTCGCCAAACCCTAACTTCTGCAGCCCCCAAGATCTGGAAAGATGCAGCTCCCGCAGAGGCGCTGAATGTCTGGTCCGGGATAATGGGGTTCACGGCAGATGGTATGCCCATCGTAGGAAAGCTTCCGCAGAAGCTCACGGGCCGAAATGGAAGTGGGGAGTGGATTGCCGCGGGTTTTAATGGCCATGGGATGGATAAGTGCTGGCTTACTGGTGAAGCTATTGCAAGGATGGTGCTCGGGGAGGATGATGTTCCTGGATTTCCCAAGGCATACCTGTTGAGTGATGATAGGATGAAGAGTTGGTCACTTCAGGGAGCTGCCGAAACTCTGATGGATCATATCATGGTTGGGAGTCAGGTCCCAACTAGCCATCTTTAGTGCTCAACATGTGCTTTTCAGCTTAGCAAAGGTGTTTTCAACGGACTCATGAGTAAAAGAATGAACATATACACGGAACTTTCTAACCTTGTGACAAGCCTGGCCCTTAAAAAGCTTGGTATACCGTTCAGTGCCTAAGTATAGCAACTGACATAGTCAGGCGTTCTATGATTGAAATGGCATTTTAAGGCCAGAAAACACCAGCAATAACTGGCTCATTGTGAGACAGAGATTTGTAGATGAGAATATAGTTAGTAACCAAGAAAGACGGCTAGAGAAATTAGGGGCCCCTGCTCTACTCATCAAGCAGCTGCGATGAATACGCACTCCAGATCAGATCTGATTCAAACAACGAGCAGGGATTGCGATACACGATCTTATTCTGCTATTCAGAGCTATTGAATAAGCTTAATAAGCTTGTATCTCAACCGGTCTCATCTGAATGCGGCTCGTAGCTTCATTGCCCCATTCAAAACACCTGTTCGGTCTTGATCCTAAATATGGCTTTTTAGCACTATTCTGACTCTTGAGGCTGGCCTGCGACGGCTTTTGCGATCGACCCCTCATACGTACTTGAGCAAGCTGATATGGTTAGCCGCTCCACGCTGGATCAGCCCACAAAGCTATCACATACCAGCTTTGACCAATGGTATACTCCTTCATGGAGCCCGAGAAGCGACGGCTTCTAAATTCACTAAAATATCAGGCCATCCATCGGAATCCGAGCCAGCCTCGTGGCCACCTGGCTCTGGAATGTAGTGGTCATTTCCCCTCTAGAAACACGCGCTATCGAAAGTCTCAAGCCACAACCGACTTGGTACCTGCAGTTGGATATGAGATTGATAAAAAGTTGCTGGCTCTGGAACATAGTGATATGGTGTTTCTGGGTGACTTGTGTATGCCTACCGATGCTAAGAATGTTGTTCAAGAGTTGAAGACATTCTGAGGCATATTGATACTGATCGAAGTGTTTGCCCACAGGTTTCCAGGGACCGAAAGACGCCATTTGAGACAATATAATGTTTCAGAATGCTGGTCTAGGCCATGGTCTACGTAAGACAGGACTAATCCACTTTGTACAACTCTGCCGACCAGAGATCATGGAACAAGCCAAAATATGTTACACTAGGGGTTCAGCAAGTCTAGCCACTCCAAGATGTGAGCCGATAGATGAGCGGAGGAGGAGACCTGCTGCGCAGATCTAGCCCATAAACATCGTGCAGTTGATCTTACCAGGCGATCTGTCATTAGATGGAATACTCATTAGATGCACTATTGAAGATAGTAACATAGCTGATGCCTCTCAAGCGATCGAATCTATACACTGAATGGTACGAAGTATGAGCTAAGGCTGTTTTTTGTATGAGAAACGCTGTCGGACAACGGGCCCTGAAGAGGCTCAAAAACCTTTACCCGGGAACAGTCCAAAATGAGCTTTGATGACATTCAAACGGTTCCAATGCACTTGATGCAGGTTTTTGTATTTTACAGACATGTCACAGAAGACTGCCATCCTACTAATCGGTGCAGCTGTATGAGAGGATAAATGCCATGTTCTCCCTTCTTTATCCCTCGCATTGTCACTCGGCCCCACGTGCGCCCCAATCCTTCAAAAAAAGTGAAACAAACCTCGTTCGTTTTTCTGCCTATTGATTTCAGAGTTCTAAGCTAGATCAATTCCTTTCCGTAAAGGGAATTCAGCTGCGAACTAGCATACTCAAAGGGAAAATAGTCACTCGCAGCTCTGGAATTCGAGGTCCCCTAACACAAGTCCAGCCACATCTAGACCAGCCACTGTTCGCTTTTAGGGAGCATTTTCGGATCTAGGGTCAATAGCTAAAAATTAAGCATGCTCAGGAACGGGTGGGGATGCACATGTAGATCGCAATCAGCTACGGCGGTGCGCCATCTCGTTTACACTACTTGCAAGCGAGCTTGGGCTGAGGAAAAGTCCTAGTGACGGTTTTAATATTAAATATGTAGAGCAGAATCTAAGGGCGGGTATATATGACCCGCCGCTGATCCTCTAAAATTCCTTCCAAGAAAACACCATCACTACTCTTCTTCATCATGGTGAATTTCAGGAATATCGCTCTTGCAGTAAGCGTCCTTCTTGGATGCGGGCTAGCTGTCCCTGCACCGGCTGCCCCAGCTGCTGAGGCCGGTGCTATCATCCCAGGTAGCTACATTATCACCTTGAAGCCCGAGGTCGATGCTGCCATGGCCAAGACCCATTTAAAATGGGTAAAAGGCGTTCACAAGAGAAGCCTCACCAAGCGCGAGACTGAAGTTGGTGTCGAAAAGACTTATGACAGCAAGTCTGGCTTCCAGGGATACGCTGGGTCATTCGATACAGCGACAATCAAGGAGATCAAGAAAAGTCCAGATGTAAGCCATCGCGTTCAATTATTGGTTTTGTATGCTAAATAGTTCCGCAAGGTCCTGGCTGTTGAGCCCAACCGTGTATGGAAGCTTAACCGCATCAAAAGCAAGCGAAGCCTGGAGAAGAGAGGCGAAATTACGCAGAAGAAGTCCACCTGGGGCCTCGGCACGATCTCTCATCGGAAGAAGGGCTACAAGGAGTATATCTATGATGAATACGCTGGCACTGACATGTATGCCTATGTTATTGATGGCGGTGTGAGAGTGACTCACAACGAGTTCGGTGGTCGTGCAAAGGCTGCGTGGACTAACTGGAAGGGCAATAACAAGGATGACGACGGCCACGGAACCCATGTTGCTGGTACAATTGCTGGTAAGACCTATGGCGTTGCCAAGAAGGCCAATATTCTCGCTCTCAAGGTCTTCAACGGTGATGAGTCTGATACGTCTATCGTCCTTGATGCTTTCAACTGGGCCGTCAACGATATCATCAAGAAAGACCGCACGTGGAGAGCCGTTATCAACATGTCTCTCGGCGGTGAAAAGTCCGCTGCCTTCAACAAAGCTGTTGACACCGCATCTAAGAAAGGCGTCGTCACAGTTGTCGCGTCCGGTAACGATGCCATAGATGCCGCAAAGGAGTCGCCTGGTTCTGCATCAACCGCAATCACTGTCGGAGCAATCGACTCAAATTGGGCTGTTGCTGATTTCTCCAACTGGGGAAAGACAGTTGACATCTTGGCCCCTGGAGTAGGCATCACCTCAGCTGGGCACAAGTCCAATACTTACACCTTCACCGAGGATGGAACTTCCATGGCTGCTCCTCATGTTGCGGGTTTGGTCTTGTATGCGATGAGCGTGGAAGAGGTAGAGGGAGTTGCTGATATTACAGCTTGGCTGAAGGAATTGGCGACACCGAAGAAAATTTCTGGAAATCTTCGTGGAGCGCCTAATCTGATCGCAAATAATGGCAATTGGGTTCAGTAGAATACTCGCGCAATCAAATTTGTAAATGCCAAGTATTGAAGACAATCTGATTGTCGTTTGCTCTTCGATGTCCTTACCGTGCGCGGCCCGCTCGGTGGTGTTCAATTCGTCGGATTGCGGGTGTCCTAAATTTCACGTACGTTTCGGCAGTTCGTGGATGATCAGTTAGTGAAGGGATCCTGGAGAACGGAATATCTTGCTCATAAGTGAGGTAAAAGCTTGGGTAGGTTTGGGGCTATTTTTAACCCGCACCCTGATGATACTGGGCCTTCCGGCGACCAGAAGAGGAATTGAGTTGAGCATCAATTACGTGTCACCCAGATAACGATCCGACGATACCGATTATATTAATGATCGGTATCTACTTAGTAATCGCTCCATGTCACGACTAATCATCTTCCATCGGTCGGAGGATGTCGCACTCCGCGGGCGTCTAGACCCTCGCGTCGGATTGATGGACATAATTCAAATCGGCCGGATGTAACGGTAAATTGATATCTACCGGCATGCACAGACTGCAAATTCCGTTTACACGGATATAACGGACACGTCTTATGACAGTCGTATTGTTCCCCTGTCACCCAACACAGCCTCTTTTCTGTCTCAGGCGGAAAAGATGGCAGCCTTTGCTTTCATATCACCAGCTCTCGATTGGCTCGGATCTGTGGGATTTTCGCGTATTCACTCAATGAGGCTGCCCGCGGAATGCTCCCGGTTATAAGCAAGTTGATAGCTCGCGTGGTACCAAGCCACTCAGGTGATGATCAAGTGTCCGAGCACCTGGAAAGTTGCCCTCCAATAGGTTTGATCGGCACCGCCACGCCGTAGCACTTTGCCTTTTGCGCCTAGCACATCAATATTGGCGTCGCAACCGAACGTGCCGCGCTGCTGGGGGAATAAGCAGCCAGTGTAGTAATCAGTACTAAGTCAATCGATAAAACCCCCTCTTTGACCACGATTCCGTAGCACTATCATTGTCTCAGAAGCCTCATTCAAGAGTTATCGCGATAATATGGGTAACGAACCTACAGAAACGCCTGGGTTGACTCTGCCGCCCGCTCCAACGCCCGCTTGGGAGGTCTTACAGAATCTCCAGCAGGACCAAGAGGTCCGAGACCTTTGTGAAGAGCTTTGAGTTATTGGCTGACTTGAGTGACCAGAATCAAGATGTAGACCATGATGATGCTGAGACTGACGAGGGCTTCGATGGTCACAGTGATTCAGACCTGGATTCAGCCTTGGGATCCAATGTCGTGGACTCGACCTATTCTCTGACCTCGAGTATTTTTGAGTACCGAACGTTGCATGGAAGGACCTATCATTCAGATAGAGGTACAGCTCAATACTGGTATGCATCCTTCGGCTTAGTGTATGGCTATTCTAACGAGGCACAGGGCATCGAATGATGATCAGGCTAGTCAATCTTTGGACCTTGCGTAGGTGAACGCTCCGGTGACATATGACGAGGCTTCTGACAGTAGCAAGGCATCACTTTACTCTCCTTCTTCTGGAAGATAAACTTCATCTAGCACCTCTCAGGCCTGATATACATGTTAGTCTCACTAGTATTGGCATGTAGAATCTCATTTGCTGATAGTGGCTATGGCAGAGAGTCCTTGATATTGGGACGGGAACAGGTAAGACTTCCCCGTATCAACTCTAACATCTGATTCTAATCAGGCTACAGCTATCTGGGCCATGTAAGTGACGTTGGAGAGGAAGTTGAGCGAGGCTGACCATGATAAAGCGACTTTGCAGATGAACATCCCCAGGTCGAGGTCGTGGGCACTGAGATCAGCCCTATTCAGCCAACCTGGATGCCATCAAATCTACAGCTGTAAGCCCCCCTACTGGTAATAATAGCATCTAAGCTCACCATCTGGTAGCGAGATCGAGGACTGCAATGATACCTGGACCTTCCGGCCCGACTCCTTTGACTTCGTCCATATGAGATTTATGCTGAGAAGTATCACAGATTGGACCGCCACTTTCCGAGAAGCTTTCACAGCTTGTGCCCCGGGCGGCTGGGTAGAGAGCTACGAAGTCTCGTCCACTATGGAGAGTGACGATAATTCTATCCCAGATGGAAGCGCCATGAAACGCTGGGGTGAAGTATTTGAAGAAGGCGGTCAACGCGCAGGAAGAAGTTTTGCCATCATCCGAGAGGATTTGCAGAGGAAGTCGATGGAAGAAGCAGGCTTTGCCAATATCCACGTCGTGGACCTCAAGGTAGGTTATTTCTATACCCCAGCCAAATTTCTTGACCAGTTTAACAGCGTCGCAACAGGCACCAGTTGGAGCCTGGCATACAGAAGAACGATTGAAGCAGGTCGGGCACTATATGCAAGCAGCTCTGGAGAGAGACTACGAAGGCTATCTTTTGTTCCTGGCGTGCGAGCTTTTGGGATGGACCGAGGAACAGGTCAGAGCTCTGTGCACCCAGCTCCGACGGGAGATCCGATCGGGTCAACATCATCCGTATTTCAGACAAAGAATTGTTTACGGTCAGAAGCCCGAGGTTTAATACGAATCCTCCAGCACTTTCTTGCTTTGTAGGACAGACCGCCCCGGATAGATTTATGTAAATGTAAGGCAGGTTCACGATGCCTTTAGCCGAGCTATCCCGACTTTTTTTGGACAAGCGGCTTGACTTTTTTATTTCAACTCGGGAGGAGCTAAACATGGGTCATGTGGCATTTCCATAGCTTCATAAGATAACCAATAACATCAACTCTAGAATTCTATACCTAGGTAGGGTAACTCTGAGCTCTTAAATAAACACCAGATGTTTAAGAAACCTTTATAAATTCCTTGAAATCTCATGGACGTGGTGGTTATAAGTGAAATACGCATAGCTCTGGTCGGTAGGCAGAAAGGTCGTAAAGTGCTTTTCGGGGGGTTCGTCGCTTGGCAAGTGGACCCTGAGGCTCGAGAGGAAAGGTCCAAAACCCAAATGCAGTTTCAAGTCCGCTATCAACCTGCTCGGGGATCGTGTATCCTGATCTCCATGGGTTTTTGGGGTGTAACCTTATTTCCCAGTCAAAACTTTCTTGCCACTTTTTACCTTCGTCCTTTAGATAGTCCATAGCGTCCGTTTTATCAGTAATGAATGGCTTCAGACATCCGTCAGCTGCGTATGCGAATCTGAAGTCACATGGCCTTCCTGCTCTTAGTTCCTGAAACCAGTTCCTCCAATCCAGAGCGATTCGCCCAACCACAAGGAAGGCAGCGAGGGAGACACTCTTGAGTACGCCATCCTCGATAGCACGTGGATCTTGCTGACGTGAAAAGCTACCACTCGCCCCTGCAACAGGAAGTGAACGGGGATATATAAATGGGAGCGAGCGCTTCGTATAACAGAAAGGATTCCCGGTGAAAGCCAGCATCACCCTAGGAAACGAGTAATGAATAAAGGTGACATGCTCAAGTCGGCCAGCAACTTGGCGAAGCTGGTCCGAGGAAGCAGTATCTTTGTAGAAGCGATAAAACAAGAGATTAGTCTCGAAGTCGATGTTGAAAGATACATTGCGTAGTCCTTTATTTTTACGGTCGTGGCGCCAAAGATCATTTGCTAGGGTTGTAAAGTGCTCGAACCCACGAAATTCCAGAGTGTCCAGCTCGGGGTTGAACCAAAATGTTCCCAGCGCGTGTAACTGTGACCCTTTGACGGAGCAGCAAGGAAGATGCACCCTATAAAATCGACAGGCACTTGCACGAGATTCGGCATTTGTGCCAAAAATAGCATTAGGCTTTGGGGGATTCTTGAGTACTAATCTGTACTCTTGATCGGCAGGTGGGATTAATTCTGGCCGACAGAAATCTCCAGATCGTTTGTCTTTATACCAAAGCTCAACTGGGATATATCGCTCGCAGATCAAGCTCTCCTCCCAAATCCTGTCTCTGATTTCTTTAGGGAGATTTGGGAACAAATGAAATGTTAAGTTCGACTTTGCTGGTAGAGGATCGAAGAGGCCTGCGTGATGGGCAGGTGACTCTCTAGACGACAACTTAGAGGACTGCATGATGAAGATGAAAGGTAGGAATGAGTTTATTGAAGCTCTAGCAAGCAAGGGGGAAGGCCTTTCTTTTATACATCGCAACTGAAAGTTATTTGATGACTCAAAACCTTGTCCATTGCTATCCGAAGCTTTATGTTGGTCAAAGTTTGTTAAGCTATACTTTCACAGGCCGATGTTTTATTTGCAGTCGCACATTTGACTCAAGACATAAACTTCTGCGCATGAACCATGCTTCGTCAACAACTCTCTATTGTTTATTTCATAAACGGCGATACTGTTAATCCATGGACTGAGTATTAGACGTTGCAAGATGGGGATGACTGCTGCCTCTAAGGTTAAACCTTAGGCTACGAACGCGGGTGATAGATGAGAACGCGATATTTATTTTCTCCGATATAAGCTTTTATCTAGAAGCTTTCACGATAACCACAAATCTTGTTCCAAGCCCTAGGGCATTATCAAGGAAGAGACTAAGATTACCAGATGACACTTTTCATTCAAGACACGGCTGACAAACCACCGATGGCCCCAATCATATCATTTGTTTAAGCTCTAGCCAATCATGGTTATTAAAGTCGTATTTAGGTCCTGATCGGGGGCTGATTCGCATGGATTCCCCAACGGTGTTGGGATGTGTAGGCCGAATCATATCATGAAGCCGTCAGAAGCGAACCAACAGATTGACCGGGGGTAGAAACCCTCCCAAAACACATCCCCTCTTGCGGGATTTATCTATGCCTCATTGCCTGCGAATTTGAGTCCTTTTTTCTCCTATTTTATGCGACTTTGATCATGGCACCGGACGAACCTCCCGCTGAGACTGGAGGTGATGCTCCCACGGTGGCTCAGCCTCTGCATCCAGTCACGCACTGGGAGCAATTGAATGAGGTACGACAGGCTCTGCTGGACCAGTGGTGGCATGAAAGTGACTAGTTATAGCAAGAGGAGGCGGAGAATCATGATGCTGACTCTGTCATCTCCAACCCCGCCGAGTCCACAGCATCAATGACCTCTAGCATTCTGTCGTATCGAACCATTCAAGGCCGAACGTTTCACTCAGAAAGAGGAAATGCCCAATACTGGTATTTTCGTGTATAGTTATCTCCACGAAGACGGGCGCTAATGCCATCTTGCCAGGGCTGCCAATGATGAACAGCAGAATGAGTCGATGGATATAGTGTGAGTTTTCTCTCGTCCGATGTCCCGCTTTCGACTACTGACATTGCCAGACACCATTTTTTGACTCGCCTGCTTGATGATAAACTATTCTTATCACCTGTGAAGGATAACATCCAGGTTCGTGGCAACCACCGGATTATTGATCGCATTAGAACTTACCCAGAGTAGTCAGCTCTGGATATTGGGACCGGGACAGGTAAGACAATCCTATTCACATAAGCAGCAGGCCGATACTGACAAGAGATGTCTAGGTATTTGGGCTATGTATGTATAAGACTAACGCCACTAGTAGAGGGCATGTTGATACTGAAACCTGGAAGTGACTTCGCCGACCAATTTCCAAGCGCAAAAGTGGTTGGTACCGATATCTCGCCTATCCAACCGTCATGGGTTCCGCCAAACCTCGAGTTGTAAGCTCAATGTGCCATTATTCGTATCTCTCTGACGCTGATACCTTCTGAAAGCCACATCGACGATTGTACGCAGCCATGGACTTTCGCTCCAGATTCCATTGACTTTGTTCACATGCGTTATCTATTTGGCAGCATCAAAGACTGGTCAGCGTTGTTCAAGGAAGCCTTCCGGGCATGTAGACCCGGCGGCTGGGTTGAAAGTCACGAGGCCTCTGCGATGATGGAGAGTGACGATGGAACCGTCACAGACACCAGCGCAATGCATGAATGGGGGCGATTCTTTATTGAGGGGGGGAAGAAATTGGGACAGCCATGTACCATTATCGAAGATGACCTTCAGCGGAAGTGCATGCGTGAGGCTGGCTTTGAGGACATTCAAATCGCCGACTACAAAGTAAGGACCCAGTCTGACATTGACGAACAGTGGCTTACAGCTGTATTGCAGATTGTTATCGGCGGGTGGCCTAAGGATAAGAAGATGAGAGAGATTGGCCAGTATGTTCTAGCTGCTCTGGAGCAGGACTTTGAAGGATATGTCTTATACATGGCGAGCCAGCTCTTGGGATGGTCGATGCCAGAGGTGAAGGTCTACTGTGCACAGCTCCGGCGAGAACTTCGGTCAACCGCGAACCATCCTTTTTTTCGTTACCGCGCGGTTTATGGTCGAAAGCCACAAATTTCTTCTTGAGGAGGGTTAGAATATCGATATGTGTTTAATTCGGTATCTTTCTATTTAGTTGTGGAATCTGTCAAGACGGAAATTATCAAGGTCTGGATCCATCTCGCCCGTGATGATCTGTTTGCTGAGCAGTTCTCCAACAATAGCAGCGTTGGTGACACCAGAGTGCATGACCGCGACACTGACGCCTTCGAGGCCAGTTGGTCCAATGATTGGCAGACCGTCTTTAGGAGTCGGTTTGTGACCGACCGTGTAATAGTCAAACTCAATGTTCTCTCCCCCAGCCAGCGTAGATTGGACCTTGGTGAAGACTTGGTGTGCGGTTGCTTCCGGATCATCGCCTGGGTCATCGCCGGGATTCTCGCAGCCCGCCTTGATGATTCCATCTGATGTCTGTCTAATATACAGATACTTTGAGTTGACTACATACCTGACCAATTTCTCTTTGATGGGTTTCGAGTTCACAACCAGCGCCGGCACCGAGGTAATAGGGACTGTGATTCCTTCAGTTGCCAGGAGGGGTACAGTGCCCAAGCCAGCAGCCACGACAACATGATTGCCAAAGACCTTCTCTCCGGATCCCAGCTGGACTCCTGCGAGTTTACCATTCTCCTTGATGAACCCTTTCGCTGTCGATCTGATCACTTTTACGTTGCCTCTGGCCTCTGCGTTCGCCATGAGCATCTGTGCGACAACATGGGCTTCCATAGCACCCTCTTCAGGATAGTAGAGGGCCCAATCTGGCAAGGTAGATTGATCAAAGAATGGCTCATGCTCAGAAACCTCAGGCTTCTTGAGGTTGGCGACATGGTAGCCCCATGCAGTCAGCTTACTCTCGGTCTTGGCCATGACCTCGGCAGTTTTGTGCCAATTGATGGATCCGCTCCATGAAATTGGAAGTTGTGGAAGTTCCCTATGGACTTGTCTCCATCGCTGTAGGGATCGGCGACGAAATTCATAATAGAATCTTTGGCTGACGGAGCTCGCATTGAGCCAAGCGAAAGAGGCCATGGAGGCGGGTCCACCGATGTCCTCTGCGACGATGGTAACGCTAGTGTCATGAGCCAGGTGCCAGGCGATTGAAGCACCAACAATTCCACCGCCAACGACGATGACGTGAGGTTGCGCTGGTGTTTTCATAGCCTCTAGTGGTTTCCTATGGAAGGAAGAGAACGTTGGACAAGATATTCACGTCGATACGAGCGGGGCCTCGAGAATATGTCAGATAGTGATGTTACACGAACCCCGCTTTCAATCATCATAAATGCGTAATGAGAACAAGCCGAAAGTGACGAAAGGATAGTTGGCAAACGAAAGGAATTATGATTGTAACGGACCAAAATATCGAACGACATAAAAAAGGAATTGAGAGACGAATCTCCCCCGGGAAGGCTCGAACTTCCGATCTCCCGATTGTCTATAAATAACAGTCGGACGCTTTAGCCAACTAAGCCACAGGGGATCAGCTAATTGGATGCTAGAGCCAGTGTAGCTAAGGGTATATGTCCACTAGCTAATTCTCTCATGTTCTAACCAGTACGGAGGTTGGGCCGAAAAGTCTTTACTCAAAAGAACTGTGGCTAAAGGACCCACTTATCTCAAGATACATCAAATACATCAAGCAAGAAACCAGCTGCTGATCGTAATCTAATTCTAAGGGCTTCAGTCAGTAATTCATTTTAAACTGGCCACTGTAAGCCCTATAGCTATAGGTCTATTATAGAAGGTCCCTTCTATAATAAAATAGAAACCTTGTACCTTAGAGTACTAGACAAGGGTCCTTGGTTGTGGCGTAAGTTCTTTTAAGCAAAGACTTTTCGGCCCATCCTCCGTACATGCCGCCAATACTGATGCCGTCCATCGCTCTCATACTCCTACAGTTTGGGCTGACGGGATAGGTCAAACTGTCACAAGTTAGTATACTCTCGAGTATTGAAGTAATGAAAAACATACCTGAATGTTTTTGTCCTGGTCGAGAACTAGGCCCCGTTGACCAAAGGCGATCCAGGAATTCGGGAGATTGATCTTGGCCCCATAACCTGCCTCAAACTCTTTCTGAGCTTTCCTCACCTCCGAGACGTTATCCTTGCTTCGTAAATGGATTGCGAAGATTAAATTGAATTTAGGGCGGTTTGGATTGCTCCCAAAATACGCATCTGGGTTGATGCTCAGCTCTACTGGAGTGTTCGCAACAAGCGTGCGGACATGGCTCCCTGCGAACTTCTGCAAGCTTTTGACGAAACCCGTAATGATATCGTCGGTGTCGCCACCGGTCACAGTTAAGTAGTACATCGCGACGGGTGAGGCCGATAAGGTATCAATGTCTTCAGATGCCGTGTTCACCGACTCGTGGAGCGGAACAACTCTTTCCTGAACACACACGGGCAATGCAGACGCAAAGTCGGAGAAGTTGACACCGTCCGGGCCAACATGCTCTTTGGCATATTGCGAGCTGAAACCCGTCTTCATATGATCTTCGGACTCAAAGTAAAGCTCAACGATGTCGTCAGAAAATGCCCACCAAGGGTTGGCGTTGACGCCTTGGCCTTCTTGATGATTGTATACGGCATCTTGAATATGGGTCTGGAAATACTTTCTGTGGAAATTGTTAGAGTTGTATGGTAGAAGGTGAGTCAACGTACGATGGGGTGACCTCTGGCGAGGGTCCTTGGCTGAGTCTGCCGTGAACCTGGAAGTGATAGTCGAAGAACTCCTGTCGAGTGAGACCAGGCTTCCTCCTGATGGCTACTATTTGCTTAACGTATGGCATGCTTGAGTTTTGAGACCTTGATAGAGTTCTTTTTTAGTTGCCGAGAACTTGGACGGATTGTGCGATGGAACTTAGCTATATACCTGAAGCCTGATACCAGATGACCTAGTGTTGTGGGGCCGATTCCGATATCTGCAAGTAAATGGCCGAGTGGGATTGAACTTTTCGCAAGACAAGTACTCCGTGTCAGCTTCGAGATGCGGCGACCCGGCAATGGGGGAGCTCCGTGCGTGGCCAAAGCCGGCATTGGGGGACATGCTGGTGGGGACAGCCAAACATTGACTAAGCGGATGATGGCATTTAGTGATTTACGTCCCCACGTGCATACCTACGAAATTCCGGCCTCTATTCGAAACGGCGGAAAAGTCTTAGGTAAGTTTAGCGTAACTTGTTATGCTTTTAGAATGGTGATTTCTATCATCCTGTTCAAAACCACAAGCATTTAATCCCGACCTGCCACGTTGGTGAGAGTATCAAGGCTAGCCAACATAAAAGTGATGATCTGCAGTTGAGATGTGGGATGATATTGGCTTGAACCCTCGGTATTAGTTGGTTTAGTGTTTTCCGCTTCCTGATAGCCTTTACCCAGGAGTTAGTTGATTCATTCTCGGAAGTTGATTCTAGGTATTGCTAACAGTTGTCACATTTGCAACCGAGACTTGTGGCTGAGAGCTTATTCCGGCCGAGAGAACTAACTCCCTAACAAGTGGCGGTGCAGCGTGTGAGCTGCAGCAACTCTTCGGGATTTGGTTATCCTGTTAGCATGGGATCGCCACAGAAGGAGCTCATTCAGCCTTTCTCAATGAAGTTGCCCAAGTTTATCGTTCTTGGCGATTAACAGAGCATGTCAGTAATCATCAGGGAGGGTATATTCACTGGCATAAAGCGACTGTGACTAACAATAGACAGTGGCGGCTTTGGAGATGTGAATCAATGGATAATGTGTCAGTGATGTACTTATGACTCTATCTATTTAACTGCTCGATGTATGGTCATTAGCAGTATTCTTGTAATAATTTAGAGAAAAAAAAACAAGTTAAATCAAGACAGTCAGCTTAACTTGGGTGTCTGAGGTTGCCACGCACCAACTTATCACCAAGTAGTCATTCAAATGCGATTAAGTGACCTTTACTAATAAAAAGTAGGTCCTGTCAAAATGCATTCAATGCTAAGCCACAGCTGATCACTGGAATGGTGTTCTTTTGGTGGCACAGGGAAACATGAACATTCAGAACGGGGGATACGGCCTTTTCTCTTCAAGCGGCCGCACGCTGTTGTTGTCAGTGATTCATAGGCCACACCAGAGGCAGTGATTGGCGGAGAAGATCAAAGTTGATAGTGATGAGCATCTGAGACTCTGTGAAGTGATTAACACATCCAGGTTGGGCGTCATTCGCGCTCTTAACATCTACCGTGATTAACTACAAAGCTGTAGTAGACAGCAGTGAATATCTGAGTTGATGGACATCAGTGATGCGGCACTGTTCCTATATCTATCTATTTAAACGTACAGTTTATGGCCAATTTGTAACTTCTACCCATTATCTTCTTCACACTAATACGCCAGATCATGTCAAGTCAAGAAGGTTCGCCCAGGTTACTATTGCGAATGTTACCATACACTAACTTATCACCGACTAGGTACTTCAAAGGCGATTCAAGCCCTTCGTGAAGGCAAAGGGTCCATCATGTCAAAAGATCAAACCTCGGAGACGTCGGCATTTCTTGTCAAGTGGATTGACAAAGAAACTGGAGAAAGTACTCGGACCAAGGTTCCGGAAGGCGAGTTGAGGGCTTCCTGTTCCAAGCAACTGGAACAATACTTGCTCAACGAAGAAAAGGCTCAATGATAGAATTGGGCGAAGTCTTAACCAGCAACTGCTGCAAAAAGTCTATAACGAAGCAATTGACTTAACGATTTATGATGTATAATGTTTCCCCAGTTTTGAGAAACGAACTTGAATAATCTTTTATCCCTGAGACTTTTCAACTAACAACTTCCTGAAGTTACGGGTGAGCAGTGGCGGCACAAACAACATCACAAAGTAAAGATTTATCAAACGTTCTACTATTAAACTCTAAATTAAATAACACTATACAGCTTTAAAGTCACAACTCTATCAAGATAATACATACTGTAATTACTTCGAAGCTCTATTTTAACTAACTCTAGAACTTTCTATACTCTCTGGTTACTTTGAGTAATACTCTTAGATTAATACATAAGTAGTCGTCAGTTAGAACTTACTTTTCTATTACCTAACTAAGAAGATACTGTAAGACTTCAGATGGCTACGTGTTAATAGTTACTCCTTGTGTAACTGACAATACCATCTCAAGATACCTATCTAACTTATTTTGACGGATAGTGTAACAATACCAGCACATAAATTCGGGCTATGCCCCCTCAACTGTCTCTCCGCTGCTGCTTCCTTGGAACCACTTTCAAAACATACATTATACTCTTTGCCATTAACCCAACCTGCGACATTTCAAAATGGTTTCTTATCTCTCTGTAGTAGGGCCTTCCAGACTCTGTCCTGTCTGCGACATGGCCTTAAGGAGCAATAGACTATGCGTCAGTCAGCCTCACCATAAGAGTGGCCTTGAGCTGGAAAAAGCTTCCGATCTCGGCTGTTACATTTGTGGCACAATCCGACACAGCAATACCTGGTCGCGAAGAACTGGAGAGTGCCACTCAAGCTCTTTTGAGTATGTTCTGAACCTGCATAATGCAGGTTTCAAGGACACTCTTGAGGGCCTGATTATTGGGAAAGCTCCAAGTGGCTGTTGCTGGGCTTTTCAGCTTTGGAAGGACCCTGGTATGCCTCTAGCTACCCATATCAAACTTTCTAACCAAGGCTTTTAGATCCTGCTTCTTTTTCTTTCTCCTACAAACCTTCTGTCTCACCCCATGATTCAGATTTCATCCGACTTGCCAAGAACTGGCTTGACTCTTGTTGTCAAATCCATGTTAAGTGTCGAAAAAGCGGCCAAGACTACATGCTAACAAGACTAATTGAGATTATTGACGAATCAAGCGTTCGCCTCATTTTGCCGAAGCATGCCTCTTTTGATCCAATTGACTATATCGCATTCTCCCACTGTTGGGGGAAAGTTGAGGCGATCAAGCTTCTCGAAAAGAACGTTGATCGATTCCGGCTTGGCATAAGCATCCATGATTTGCCCAATACCTATCAAGAAGCCATTCAGTTGTCTCTCAGAATGGGCTTTAAATACATCTGGATCGACTCACTGTGCATTATTCAGGATTCATTGTTGGACTGGATGCATGAGGCGAAGGATATGAAGCGGGTCTACGAGCATGCAATATTCAACCTGTGCTCTGCTACAGCCTCCGACAGCTCAGGGACCAGCTTTGTGGCCCGTTATGCCCATCTACTCGACCCCCAACGTGTGGAGGTCCGTGGGGAAGCTTATCGGTTACGGTGTGATGGCCTTCTAGAGGACGATATCACATATTGCACTTTGCGCACCCGGGCATGGGTCTATCAAGAATGGTACCTTTCCAAGCGCTCACTGGTCATGGGGTCACACCAGCTTTGGTGGCATTGTAGAGAAAGCTTGTCATGCGAGTTATGGCCGATTGGAACACCGCAAGTCAATAGGGGAAGATGGTGGAGTGAAACTCAGGCCCTCAAGGAGTCAGCACCATCCGGAGATTCAGATGATATGGACGCCTGGAGTGAGCGTGTCCTAGCATATATGAGAACTAAACTGACGAGAGAAACCGATCGTTTGGTTGCATTCTCGGGTGTTGTTCAGTCTTTTGGGCAGACACGCCAGCTAACTGACGACTATCTTGCTGGCCTCTGGCGATGTCATCTACCAGCGGCACTGTTGTGGAAGGTCAGCTCTTCAGCACGGAGATCAGTTACGTATACGGCAGCGTCTTGGAGCTGGGCGTCTCTTGCTGGAGACTGTCTGGTCAGTACAGACACCGGCTTAGTCCACGAACCTTGCTTTATAACTGTCAAGCAGATAATGCCTCTTGGTGAACCAGGGCCAGACGGATTCCTGATGGGCGGAGCAATCACGCTCCGTGGCTATTTATTTGAAGTTGTCTATCGATCTGTTGGGCTGTTCTTGGGTATGGGAGACTTTATGGTTCCCGGAGACCAAACGACAGGTGGTGAACTCTACCTCGACGAAGGGTCAGAAAATGATCAACGTATCTCATACTTAGAGACACCAGATCTCAAAGATTTCAGTAAATGGCTGGAAAACAGAGCCATGCGATTATCAATGTCACTCAAGGACGCACAGGGCCGTTTCTATTTTTTACTATTCCTTGATAGGGGAGACGAATATCGGTTTCGCTTTCGAGGACTGACTTTGTACCAGCCTGTTGATCAGCCAGACTCTCACTATCGTATCGGATATATGAATTGGGGAAAGCATATGAATTGGGGAAAGCTCCCGGGGGTCACCAACACTGATGAACTTATGGAAAATTGTGCGAAGAGGACGGTGAGGATCTTGTAGACTTTCAGTCAAAGGTCCAAGTTCTTTGTGGTGGTTGCTGCTAAGTTTCATCTGCTGCGATAAGCTCTCAGCCACAAGTCTCGGGTTCAAATGAACAATCTTGATTCATTTTGTAACTAGACTCACGTGTCGAAGAACTCTTGGGTGCGGATGGAGAATAGTACTCAGCAATACGAGACAGTTGAACTTGGCACCCTTTCCGCGCCCACCAGTTAAGGCTTGCTTCGACCCTAAAGCTGTTGCCAATGATTTTATCTTGTTTTGAGAAGCCTTTCGATGACTTTGTATGATGGAGTCGTTTTCATTGTCAAATTCTGATGACACTCGCCATCGAAGCTTGCTCAATCACCTTCTGCACTCTCAGGACACTGAGAACTAATTGACTGTGGTCTGATATTATGCGATCCTGGCGTCAAAGCCAAACCCTTGTTCCCGATCCAGCAAATCAGATTCTTTTTTTCTTGCGAATAACCCTGTATCATCCAGAAATGTGCCGTATTGGTCCGCTTGCAGCTGATGGAATTGGATTAGCTCCCTTTGGCAAGCTTTGCGAATCCCAGAATGATCGTTTCCAAAGACAACAACGCGCCTCAGGTGGGGGATCATGATTCCATTCTACTTGTAAATCCCTTTTTTATGCATGTAAGATGTTGGCAATTTCGGCAAAACCGTATATGGCGGAGTTCGCCAGGGAGCTAAACTGCATTCGCATCCAACTTGGTGGAGAATGAACATGGGTGAAGTCTTGGGAGTAAGCACAGCTGGGATGGCGAGCCTACTGCCGCCACCTTGTGAGGCAACTTTATTCTGCCTGGACAGCAAGTGCGACTTGACGTTGGCGAAGAAAACATGGTGTGGATTCCTTCTCGCGGCTATACCGGAACACATCTTGGTAGATTCGGTTTACTTCTGACCCCCTTCTTCAAGAATCTCTTGTCTAGCTATGTAAGCTTGAAAACAACTGTTGCAACTTCAGCTTCAGTTACGTGTACGTATCAAACAAGGCTGTGCTAGTACTCTCGCTAGCTACTAACAAATCTTGGCAGCCTGAAAGACAAGCCACTGAGCCGGGGTTTCGTGACAGCTCCAAATCTGATAGGACACCCAAAGCCTCGTTTCAGTTCGCCATGGGAACTTCTTGCGCAGGGTTTCTGGTGTCCACCAATTTGGCTATCCGCCGCCAGCCTTACGGGGTCTCGATCAGACGATACCCAGCAAACCCGTCTCATCGGAACGGATGCCCAGCTAGCCAGCTCGTTGATCCCAGGCGGACGTTACGCAGAACGACAGCAGGCCATTGCCCAGAAGACGGCTCGGCTAGGCTTCCTCAACTGGGAGGTGTCACCGCAGATAGCTCTGAGCAATGGGGGCCAGAAGCAGTTGATATGCAGCTTACTCTTTAGCTGCAGTAGCTGACACCCTTTAATAAAAGCGAGCCAAGTGCAAATCTCGCCACTTTTTCGTCCCATATCCTTGGGTACAGCCCCCGACTGGACTTTCGTTCTCTTGGACAAATTTCGACCTGACCTGCGGCCATATCATCGAGTGGATATCAGTCAGCACGCAATGGATGGTAAAATCGTCAACGATGGACAGGAGCGTAAATCGTATGCTTATTCTCCAGTCCAACACCAACAAGCTTTCCCGGAGCCGGTCGTGTCTCCACAGCCTTCTTTGGGCCAGTTCCCTCCCCAGGCCGTCTCCCCCGAGTCAATCGCACAAGAGACATTCCCGCACCAGTCACTATGGATAGATCCCCAGAGCCCAAATCTTCGAGACAGTCCCTACTACGATAGGGCTCACGACAGCCACAGAGGTCTGATGAGCCACGCGCCTGTTAACGACACTTACTCGAAGGTTCCTGATGTACACGTCGTAAACAGACCTACCGAAGGGGCATTGCCTGGGTCTGGGCCTTTGATGTTGAGGATCATGAAGAGTCGATGGTCTATGATTGTTTGCCTGGTCATTGGAGTCGCCGGCGCAGTCGGTCATCACTTTCTATAGTTGCATCTTGATGGCCAGGAAGCCAAACACCAACAATGGTGGATGCGACTAGGTCAACTAATCTCATTCATCGCCAACGCAAACTTCATCCTCGCAGCTGTCATGGCCCATCAGCAAGTCGCTTGGCGAGCCGTGGGACAGAAAGGATTCTCGATACACGCTGTTGATGCTCTTTTCGGAGCTACCCACAACATCATCGAGCTTTTCAACAGGGAAGCATGGATCAAATCGTGGTTTGTCATGTTTCTTGCTCTCTACATGTGGCTGAGCCCGCTTGTTGTCATTCTTTCATCAGTGTCACTCTACGTTGTACCGGGGGAAAGAGTAGAAGATACTCTCTGCCCCTCAATCCGAACTCTGAACTTCAGCAATGAGGCAAAGGAGAGTTTTCAGACTCCGAAAAAAGCCGAGGGTGAAGTCATGAATGGTCGGTCACTTTCTGGCTACAACTGGACTGCCCCAGATGGAAACCTTGCTGAGGGAGCCGTAGAAGACGACGATATCTTCGAATACTACAACGTTCCCTCTTCCGCACTCGATCGTATTGCGGCTGGTGTGTTTTCAAGTGGGCAAACAACCCAGAAAGCGAACATATCGCTCGAAATCTGTGGAGATGGATGGGACTGTTCCACCACAGTTCACTTCGTCGGACCTGGATACAAATGCGAAGAGCTTGCCAACGGAGTCGGATCCAAGATGAAGAGCTTCGGAGATGCTGAGGCGCCCTTCAACCTTAGCCAGCTTGTGCCGGCCTCCAACTTCACTTACTTTGCGAACACAGACCTCGGAGAGTACATGCGCCCTCAGATGGACAACGTTTCGATCGGTGGAATTCCTTCCGAGGTCGATGGACCGCCCTTTCCAAAGCATCTCGGCGTGTTTCGAACCGAACCCTCAATCTGGATTGGCTACGCCGCCGTGGACGATCACACCAAGGCTCATGCAATGGATAGCGAAGCCGATGGCTGGAACGATGATTACACTCCTATCATCTTTGCTTGTGATCATTGGGAGGTCAATTACACCGTCACCTTCAACTTCACCGCGGGGTTTCAGAAGTACAATGTTACAGATCGGGACTACAAGCGAAAGATTATCGATACTACCTGGAGAAGCTGGACCAACGAGTCTACGGACGGAACAGCCGATGGAAATGTTGCAGAGCCAGAGAAGAATTATGTCAGCCCTCGTAACGACTACGCCCGCTATCGCCGCATAGCCGCCTATCATAGCCTTGGGCTAAGACTCCGTGAGAAACTCTTCGGCAATGTCAAAGTCCAGGGATCCGTCGTAGCAGATGGCGCTATTACTACCACAAATCTCCTCGATAGACACGAGAGTCTTCCCGTCCACGACTTCCAGCAACAGGTCCGACGAGTGTACGAAGACTTGATCATCTCACTGCTTTCTGACCCTCAGCTCCTTGTCGTGGCATGGGCTTCCGACCCATCCAAGCTGTCTGGTACCGGCATTGGAGGTGAAGATACCAAGTACCAATGTGAACGCCGACGAAAAGCCAACTTCTTTGACTACGGTTGGCCTGTACTTGTCGCTGTTTACGCTGTGTCATTCGTCGTTGCATCAATTGGTGTGTACTACGGCATTGATGCTATGTCAAGCGATGGAAACAACGCTCAGCGTGTGATGACTTTCTCTGCTATCGCGGGCGCTACGAAGAAAGTTCCAGTGGATGAGGTGGAGAATAGGGATACTAAAATCAGGTGCTTCCCAACAGATGAACGGCCAGGTGAACGGAGCTATGAGTTCAGGGCTGAGTTGGAAGGATAATGAGAGATACAGGGAGGAGAATATCAACAGAGTTCACTAACATACCATCTTTTACTATAATTCTAATTTCTTAATGTCGATCAACGCCTTGGCCCAAAAAGAGAAATTTGGAGCTTGACCCGGTGGATGATCAAAAAGTGAAATCCTCCTTAAGGCGTATTCGGAACATTGCGACCGAGGGGAATCGAACCCCTCTCTAACGCTTGGAAGGCGTTAATGCTAACCACTACACCACGGTCGCTTATTAACGACGATAGCAGCTGTTCTCAAACCTATATCGAGGAGATTGGAGAGCTCTGGCATTTCTTTCTGCCCTGCAATGACCCAATTCTTTTGATCTACCACTGTATCTTACCAGCTCTGGGGAATTTGAGTCCGCAGTCTCTATAAAACTCAATAGTAAGCATATTCTACACAGTATTTATTACCTAATCTCAGTCAGCTGCTCTAACCACGGGAAGCAGATTCAGGCGAAGTTTAACGCAAACGTTGAGTAAACGGAATCCCGCTCACAAAAGACGCTCAATGATAGGCTCAACCGCATGAGCGAGCTTCATCTTATTTTAGTTCTGGGCAAACGATATTCCGCCACTAGTGAGAGGGGCAGCGCAGCGTAAGCAAGAGCTCCCATTCCGATTTTCGCATTCTTTTATTCTCATTTAGAAGATTTAGTTATAGCAATTCTAGTAGATATATGCCATTAAATAGATCTGAACGACAAATAATGGCTGGAACAGGGAACAGGTCCGGCGCTGAAATGGGGCAGCATCTTCCTACTCACGTCCATCGGGTACTTTATCCTCAAACTTTACCAGCAGCGGGTCTTTTTTCGGCGAACGGTTAAAAAGTACAACCTTGTGAGTAATCAGTCAATCATATACCCAGGTCTCATATTTATCGCTAATACATACAGCCAACGCTACCTGATCACTCATGGCTACTCGGTAACCTCCTCGCCGTGGGCAAAATCTTGGTCAAGTATCCTGATGATGTCCACGGCCAATTGATGCCAGATTTCCTTGCTCGAGACTACCCTGAAGTTGCGGAGCTGGGTCTATGTTACATCGATTTGTGGCCCATCTCATGGCCAATGTTGGCAACCTTTCATCCTGACATCGCAGCGCAATTCACTCAAGAAACGTCGCGGCCAAAGCATGAAATTATCAGAGGCCAGTTTCGACCATTGACAGGATTGAAAGATCTTGTTCTGTCTGAAGGAGCTTTCTGGAAAAAATGGCGAGCGACCTTCAATCCTGGCTTTTCGACACAAAACATCACGGCACTTGTTCCCGAGTTCATTGAAGAGGCATTGATTTGGAAGAAATACCTACAAGAGATCGCTCAGGATGGACGTGTTGTACCTCTTGAAGATTGTGTCATGAAGGCTACTTGCGATATCATCGGTCGTTCTGTCTTGGGTACAAGTTTGGGCATTCAAACAGGCGTTGACGATAAGATTTTCCCGACACTCAAAAGTGCAATCTCACTACTTGTCACGGACTGGTCGCCACATCAATGGGGTAGACTTCTGAATCCTTTCCGCCACTCTCGTCTCACGTCTCTAAACCGCCAACTACGCAGTCAACTGCAGCCACTGATAGAAACTCAACTTCAAAATCACGAGCGCAACGAGGGTCCAAAGACGGTGAATGGTCTCGCTATTAGAACGTATATGAAGGAACATGGCTCAGGAGGCACTTCAGGTGGCACCATTGATCCTGAATTTCTGGATGTCACCATTGAGAACCTGAAGATCTTTCTCTTCGCTGGCCATGACACCACTGCATCCACTCTCTGCTTTGCTTACAATTATCTTTACCAACATCCAGATGTCCTTGCCAAGTTGCGGCTGGAGCACGATGCGGTCTTGGGGATTGACCCATCTGATGCAACCAGAAGGATATCCGAAACCCCGACATTGCTCAACCAGCTTACTTATACCACTGCGATCATAAAAGAGACTCTGAGATTAGAACCACCAATTGGATCTTGTCGAGAAGGCTCTCCGACCTTCTTCCTGAGACATCCTGAAACAGGGCAGCAGCTTCCAACAGACGGCTTCATCCTATTCTCAGCAAGCAAGGCCATCCACAGAAATCCTAAGTTCTGGTCTGAACCTGACATGTTTAACCCGGAAAGATGGCTTGATCCCGCCGTTCATAAGAATGTGTTTCGTCCATTTGAGCTAGGTCCTCGGGGATGTATTGGCCAGGAATTGGCTCTGACAGAGTTAAGACTTCTGCTTGCCATGACAGTTAGGGAGCTTGAGATTGTGCCTGCATACAAGGAAAAGGATGAAGTTCTGTTGGGGTATCAAGCTTATCAGGCCCAAATGCCTGGGGAGCTGACTGCGCATCCCAGTAAGGGTATGCCTGTTACAGTAAAGCTTAGGAAGGTCGGACATGCCAAGGAGTAGAACGAAGGATCTCTGAAGCCAGTTCATAGGAGACCTATGACTACTGAAACTCAATGGTTGAGACATATTACAGTCGGTGCATAGGAAAAGCCATCGAGGTAGTGTATGTAGGGGAAATGATGAAATGGCAACAGTTGAATATTGATAGATAGTCTGCCTCACTAACACCTAAGGGATTGAGAATAGATTGCGTTGAGTCTCCATCCAAACTTGCTCACGAGCCTCCACCCATCAATCAGCCTAGTGGACTCAAGGGAACTTCAGACCTGCACCACATCCTTCTTCAGCCCATACTCAGCAATACCCATCCGGGACTGCATAATTTCCAGCTCCTCCTGACCTGCATGGTCACCGAAGATCTCGTCCATCTGCTCCAACGTCTTCCCCTTGGTCTCTGGGACCAAGAAGAACGCCCAAACAGCCGCGAGGAAACACCAAGACCCGAAGAAGATATAAACACCGAACCCGATGCTCTCAATCATGGGAGGTGTTGCAACTCCTACGATGAAATTGAAGAGCCAAACCGTGGCTGTAGCAAGAGCTACTCCCTTGGACCTAGAGGCATTGGGGAAGACCTCAGCAGGAAGAGCCCAGCCCAGTGGAGCGTAGGAGACTCCGTAGATGAGGATGAAGCAAAAGGCCATTGCCACGGCAGCCCATCCTGCAGACGAATTGGAACTCCACTTGTCGTTGTACACACCAACTAGAACTGCCATGATGCCCCATGCTGTGCCGCCTCCGATGCCGCCCCAAATTGCTAGTGGCCGTCGTCCAACCTTGTCGATGATGAAAAAGCAAACCGTCACCGCAACAAGCTGCAGCATATTGAAGACACCAGACATGATTACAGACATTTCAGACGATTGACCCAACGACTGGAAGAGTGTAGGAGCATAGTAGATGAATGCGTTGATGCCCGAAAGCTGCTGGAAGAAGGCCACACCAACAGCGATGGAAGTTCGATGCCATGACTTCTTCTGGAAAAGGTCCTTCCAGCCGAGAATCTCAAGCTTGAGGCCACTCACGCCTGGATGTCGCTTCTCTTGCATGATCTTCTGCAGCGCCACTTCATTCATGATGCCGATATGTTCTTTCTCAACACGAGGATCGGTTCTGGGGAGTCGGCGGAGCTTTTCTAAGCTTAGCAGTGCATCGTCCGATCGGTCGACAAGGGCGAGCCATGGTGGCGAATAAGGAAAGAAATGGATTCCGATACCGAGAATAGTGCTGCAGACCATCTGAAGGCCAAAAGGCAGTCGGAAAGAGAGCTCGCCGGGAAGATTGCGGGTACCATATGTGATCCAGAAGGATACTACCACGCCCAGGACACATGAGACCGACTCAAGGACAAGTAGGGTTCCTCTCAGGTTTGGAGGCGCGATTTCGGAGATGTAGATTGGGGCACCCTATTCTGTTAGCCATTATTAGGACCAAGACGACATCTACATACCATTGCAAGTGTCCCGACACCAATACCGCCTATGGTTCTTCCAGCCACCAGAAGGCCGTAGGAGTTGGCCGCAGTTTGCATAATAGCGCCAATGTTGAAGATGACCACAACGATCGAAAGAGCCTTTTTGCGAGAGATTTTATCGGCGAGGGTGGGCATGAAGAGGCATCCGATGAAAGCCCCAAGCTCTAGCATGCCTGTCATGAAGCCTTTGCCAAAAGCAGTCTCAGAGCGAGGGAAGGCCTCGTGAAACTGACTCATCACGTTGACGAGTGAGATGACTCCTTGGTCGTAGCCAAAGGAGAAGCCCCCCATGGATGCTAAGAAAGCAGCGCCGAAGATGTAGGGCGATTGGACGACGCCGCGAATGCCGCCTTTTCCGTATGAGATCTCCTCATCTAGAAAGACGATAGGAGCATCGTTTGACGAAGAAGCGGGATCTTCAATGTTCTCGACCTGTGGATGATCCTTGGGAGGATATCCACTAGGAGAAGGGCTCTTAGTAGACATTGTGCGAGCTCTGAATCCAGTGATGACGAGTATTGAGGCCGGTCAAAGACAAGGGTGATGATTGAAGCGATGAGGATAGGAAAGCCGAATTACGTGAACAGCGGAGGGCATGGTGACGTTATATAGCCACCTGGTTCAGAAGACAGCGCCATCGTAGCTTCGAGTCATGGAAAGCAACAAATCAAGAAACGATTTCGTTCCCCGCGGGGAAATTATCTGGGGAAGGCCAAGGCGTTGAAGCTAAAGTGTCGGGATCATGGTGGGTTGCCTGTTTTGGGAAAATCATTCCGCGGGTTTCAACCTTGTGGCTTCTCCAATTCTAGGCCAAGCCACTAGCCCTCAAAACTTTAGAGGCACGAAATCGATGTCAGCCAATGAGAAGCAATACATTGTAACTCTCCAGAGAAATCGGTACTACAAGCGGACAACATTTCCCGATATCGTAGTTGGGGTACCGGCATTGACTTGCAACGCTGGTGATATCTGGAGGAACCACGACACCAGGCCCATTCATGTGTGAGCAAATAAAATAGTATGCTGTTCCAGAACCATGTAAAGTAGGTTCTCTCTACCAGAATAAGCTTATAGCTATAAATCTTGATAATAAATAACACTTTTAGCCTATAATTTAGACATTAATATTATAGTAATTAACTAATAGTTATAGTATAAAGCTAATATAATATAAGCCTAAATAATAACTCCTTAGCTAGCCTTAGAGGTATATAAAAGCTCTAATCCCTTAGCCAAGAAAGGTTAGCTCAACACCCAGAACCATGTGAAATTCGGAGAGAACCCCGTTAGCAAGCGGCCTCGCAGCCGAAAGGCTTCAACGAGCTCAGACGTGTAAATGACGTTCCTGTACTTGGGGTCGTCGATGCATCCGCGGGATGTGGGCATTCGCATGATGGGTGAGCTTTTTTTTTATCTGGCCTCTGACCACATTAGAGCATGCTTCTGTGAAGTCGAATGAACTAGTTGGTAATGATAGATAGGCGAATACAATAACTTTGTTTTCCTTTGCTTGTTTAACCATGAGTCTCAGATATGATAAGCAAGTGCAGCTAAGATAACAACTCTAGTGGAAGAAGCGACTCCCTGATTCCATGAGGACTATCCAGTCCATTTCAAGACTGGCTTAATGACTTTGCCACTCTTCATATCGGCCATAGCCTTCTCGTAATCCTTGATATCATAGTACGCTATCAGTTTCTCAAGTGGTAGAAGGCCCTTAGCATGCATGTCGATGAGCTCAGGAATCAGCTAGTTGGAGACCGGTCAGTAATGGCAGCTTCAGAGAAAAGCTGAACCTATACTTACAACCCCAGGATTACTGTCTCCCTCAGAACAGCCCACGTACTCTTTGCCGTACGTGAGATGACTCATGATATCTATCTTAGCCTGCGCGTTGCCTCCCGGTGCTCCGACCGTAGCGGCTCTGCCCCTCATGCCCAACGAGGCGACCATTGTCTCGATGATGGAAGGGACACCAGTGCAGTCAACTGCAAAGTCGACACCGATAGGTGGACAGATGTCCTTTATCGTCTTGATGATGTACTCCTGATCAGGGCCAAGAACTCCGTCTGTGGCACCTAGTTCTTTAGCAAGTTTTAATCGCTCTGGCTGTAGATCGATGGCGATAATCTTGCTGGCTTCTCGTGCTTTCGCAGCCATCACTGCAGCCAAGCCGACAGACCCCACGCCGAAAATCGCGATGGAGCTACCCGGCTTGACGTTCAAGGTATTGAACACAGCGCCAACGCCTGTCTGTATGCCGCATCCCAGCGGCGCGAAGAGGTCTAGTGGTGTTTGTTCAGGAACCTTGACAATACTCGTTCGATGAACAATTGTTCGCGCCGCAAAGGAGCTTTGGCCGAAAAAAGTGCTGTAACATGGTAGCTTCTTCCCATCTTCCATAACCGACATGGCAGCTGATCCGTCTGGGCGTTTACCACTGAAGTTGTAATCGTTGAAGCTGTAGCAATACGCTGGGTGGTCTGATTTGCATCCAGGACACGAACCACATGACGAGAAGGATAGAAGGACTTTGTCGCCTGGGGAGACAGAGGTGACATTTGCGCCTATCTCGAGAACAACGCCTCCTCCTGTAATGGCCATGATTATTAGCATTCATACTTGTAATACAACAGTCAGCATGAGATACCTTCGTGACCAAGGACAGCGTTCGGCGCGCATGGCAATTTACCACTTGCACAAGAAAGGTCGGTATGGCAAACACCAGAGGCGTGGATCTCTATCAGCGCTTCATCTGGCTGCAGAGAGTCCAAATGGACTTCCTTTAGTTCGAAACTGCCATCCAAGGCTGGTGCGATGAGTGCTGTTGTCTGTGTCATTTTCTCTGCAATTGACAATGTAACACAAGATCCCGACATGCGAGAGGATCCCCCGCATTATTAGGCTTTTGATGCACTGTTTGCAAATTGCGGGGGTTACAGCGCTCTTCCGAGGCTACTTGCCGCTGAAAGATGCCGGTCGGAGACGATGTGGGGGCGGAATGGCGATCTCAAGCAATTCCGTCAATGGACTACCAACTACATACGTAGGCTAAGCCTGTTGGATTATGTCTCCGCACGGGAGTTGCGTCCATGAGACGGCTCTGAGATGACTGGAAGCTTCTAATTTACAGCCTGTCTAGTGAATATGTACATTCTGAAACCCCGTAATCAAGTCATTCACTTGAAGCATACTCGTCTGATCATATCTTGCAAGAATCGGTTCGTGTGCTGAGCCGCTCGCATCAGGCACCGTAGACTCGGGATTCCCCAATGAATCACTTGACGTTGAAAGCCGGTCAACCAGCAGTTTTCCTAGGAGCCAATATTCCGGAGAATGGCGCATAAAACCTACTCTCCTCCAGAGATTCTCCGTTGCCACATTCTGTTTGTCCACCATAACATGCGGCGGTGAGAATGAGAATTCATCCGAGTATGTTTCCCAGGCTGATTTCCAATTGTCGAGAGCGTTGCGAACTGCCTGTAGTTGATCATGCCCACCAAAAGAATTCTGGTGCTGAAATATCAGTGCATGGAAGGCTATAATCTGTATCAGAACAGGAGGGTAGTCGGCCTTTGTTTGGTAGTCTTACCTGATACCACTGCAAAAAGGTTGCGGGGCCCAAGATCAGCAAAGAGTAGTCGCATGTCATTCGAGAAAGGTTTTCCACAGAATCTCTCAACAACCACACGAAAGGTTATGTTTTGCAACAGCGAAGACCGCAAGTGCCAGTTTTGTAGCTCCCGAGCGCATTCTGTTGATGTGCTTGCTTGGAAGGCTGCTTCAGGAAATGCCATGTGCATGCTCATTTCTTTGATGACCATCCTCGGCGGCAGATTATTGAAGATTACGAATGCGTGATCGAGAAGATATATCCAGAGAAAGATACTTCAGTAAATGTCAGTTATTGGTCAACACGTGTACGAAGCCTGTTTACCGTATAAGTTGCTCTCGTGCAGCAAAGTCTCTCCAATCAAATCCGTCATATAGGCACGTAGAGTAATCCGGGTGCCTGGCAGACATAATGCCGAAGTCTCTTGCCATCTAAGAATCTTTTAGTCGATGAGACTAGTAGAGGCTGGGTGTCTTACAGATATGACGGTACTGAACCGGTAACGACGGATCCGTCGTTTATTAGCTTCTGTTCCCTCCCAACCCTGGTAGAGGCAAACCATGTACGCTGCTTGCAGGGCTTGGATCTTGGAAATGTTTTGAATTGGACTGAGCAACAGAGTGTCCTGGTTGTTTAGAGGATCATTGCAAAAGTCATCATCAGTAAAGACAATTTCCTCGACACAGTTGAACCAGATCTTGGCTTGTTCATTGTCAGTCTTGCTAGGTGATACACTTGCACCTATTAACGTCAGGGACTACCCACCAGGACCAGAATTATTTTGACGTACCTATCAATGCCATACAAGCCACAAGGATCGACTTCGAGGTCACTGGGTCAAAAGTAGGCCGGTGCACAAAGTTAACGTTGGGGTGCCATATATGCCAGAAGAGTGCAATGTACTTCCGCAAATTATGCGGAGAGAAGAATTGGATACACGTCTGTTCTAGGATAGTCGACCATTCCAGCTCGACGACACTGTTTCGAGGTTTGACTGTAACGACTTCTTTGATGTCTAGAAGTATTTGGTGAGTTTGGATGATGAGAGGGTCATGGAGATCTAACCGTTGCGGTTGCGGAAGATCCCTCGATGAGCCATTGAGGTGCAGAAATTCGTCTAGTTCAGTAGTCCTTATAGCATTGCGTCCCATTGGTCGGTGAGATGCTTCAACCTGCAATCGCTGTTCGAATGTCCCGCAGTCAAATGAGTCCACTAGACCAGACTTTCTGGTGAAATTGTCTAGAAAGTGAAAAGTGTAATTATCTAGTTGGGTTTGGGGACTGGTCGGTATTGTCTGAGAATGACCAGCGGCGAGGTTGATGAAGTCCAACCAGTCTTGACTTTTGTCTGATCCTTGGAGCATATCAGATACTGAAGTATAGTTGCCGAGGTAGTCGAATAGCGAGTCGTCTCCAAATACCACGGTCGGCAGGTTGGTTTCGCCCACATATTGCTTGTCATCTTGACCCATTGGTTCCAGATCCACGGACAAGTTGCTTTGTCTTACTGCACCGTCACCGAAGGAGTAACTACACTGGACCGACTTCCGACGGCAATGTTCGCATGGTTGGCCAGTGCTACAAGCCTTCTTCTGCTGAACGCAGAGGTCGCATGCTCGTCGGCTGCTGGACGCTGTAGCTAATACCTCTCCATTCCTAACTTTGGTCTCACAGGATAGAGCATGTCGTTTGAGAACATCCGCTCGTTGGTATGATTGGCCACAGAAGCTACACCTGTGAGGTCGGAGGCTACTGTGGGATGCTGCATGGCGCAGGAGATGTTCTCGTCGCTTGTACGTCTTATTACAGCGGGAGCATGTAAAACCGGTCTCTGTCGATGATGCGTTGTCAGACATTGTCCTCGGATGATGTGGGTAGACTGTGACGAGGGAAGAATGCAGCTTTGATGGGATAAAGATGATGCAACTCCGCATTCCAGTTTCGATCCTGGCTCAGGTTTCCGGATCGTGGGGAAGTGGGGCAGTGTTCCGTGGAAGAAACGGGGCTAGTCGGAGTCTTTGTGGGAGGCGAATGAGAGCTCAGAAGTTTGTCAATCACTACTTGGGGCAGTTGGAGGCTCAGACAAACCCGATCAGTCAAAAAGGTTCATCAAGCACATCTCTGCAGACCAAAAATTGTGGCGTCTATAGCTATCCCACATCGTTCCGCTCCAAGACAAGACAGACGAAAGTCAATTGTGAGATGCATCTTATATAAAGGCACGTAAATGTAAAAATTGCAATGTGTTTACAGCCCACGAAATAACTCGATTCATTCTTCCACTCATATTCCTCCATCATGCTAATGGTACAATTATTCTGGGTCGCTCTCGTCACGATCTTCGTACGTCTTCTGTTCACTGGTAGAAGACCAAAGAATTATCCACCTGGACCTCCTACACTCCCGATCCTCGGAAACATCCACTTGGTACAGTCCCCTCCATAGATGACACAAGCACGGTTGCTGATAGTATCAGATGCCCACAAAGGATGCCCATTTGCAATTTCGGAAATGGGCAGACGAATATGGGCCTGTTTATAGTCTCATTCTGGGCACCAAGCCTTTCATTGTCTTGTCCAGCGCCCAAGCTGTCAAAGACTTGCTGGATAAGAAGAGTGCTCTCTACTCCGACCGACAAGAAATGTATGTTGGGCAGATCCTTGGTAGCGGTGGCCTCAGGCTTCTCATGATGGTTTGTTGTACTTGATCTCAATCTTTGCCTGAAATGATACTAACGACTACCTTTTTGCTTAGGGATATGGACCAACATGGAGATCAGTAAGTAACCATGAGCTGGGCAAGTTATGATACAGTCGACTAACAGAGTCTCAAGTTTCGCAAACTGGTACACTCGTTGCTCAACGTCACCACGGCCAAAAGCTACGTGCCCTACCAAGACCTTGAGAACAAGCAAATGCTATATGAGATGATCATTCAACCTGATCAATTCCTACAGAGTATTCGTCGATACTCCAACGCCCTCACGACAACCATGGTATTTGGCTGGCGCTCGCCTATCTATCGAGACCCCAAGCTCATGCAGCTACTTGACGGCTTTGCTGAGTTTGCTGAGATCAATCAGACAGGCATCGCTGCCCTCCTTGACTCTTTCCCCGTACTCAGGAAGCTTCCTGACTTTCTCTTGCCTGTGCAGAAGAAGGCCAAGGAGCTTCATAAGAAGGAAAAGGATCTCTACCTGAGTCATTGGCTCAAGGCCAAACAAGATATCGCCGATGGTTCTATCAAGCCGTGCTTCTGTGTTGGACTGGCGGAGGCGCAGGAGAAGGAGAGGTTTGATGATGCGCAAGCTGCTTATATCTCTGGAACTCTTCTTGAAGCTGGATCAGACACGACATCCAGCACCTTGTACGCCTTTGTACAGGCAATGCTCCTCTATCCTGAGATCCAACGAAAGGCTCAGGATGAGATTGATAAAGTAGTTGGTAAGCGCATGCCAACTATGGAAGACGAGCATAGCCTTGAGTATGTCCGAGCATGCATGAAAGAGACACTGCGGTGGATGCCGACAACCATCCTCGGTGCTGTTCCTCATGCTGTCACCCAAGACGATACCTACAACGGATATTTGATCCCCAAGGGGGCAGGCGTTCTCAATAATGTCTGGGGTATTCATATGGATCCTGAGCGTCATCCCAACCCTCGACAGTTCAACCCTGATAGGTACAAGGACGACTTCCAGAGTTTGGCAGACGCCGCAGCCAATCCAGATGCGTCAAAACGAGATCAGTTCACCTTCGGTGCTGGTCGTCGCATTTGCCCCGGAATCCACGTTGCCGAACGGAGCTTGTTCCTGGGCATTTCACGGATCCTATGGGCATTTAATATCAAGCCTACTGTGGATAAGAACGGCAAGCCCGTTTTGCCAGATCCAGATAAGCTGACTCAAGGCTTTGTATGCATGCCAGAGGAATTTCCAGCTAGAATCATTCCAAGGTCTGAGGAAAAGAAGGCACAGGTTATTGAGAGTTGGAAGGCGGCTGAGAAAGACGTACTTGATCCCGAGACAAAGCAGTGGCGTTAGAGAATGATCTCAATTAATAATTATCTATCTATCTATCAAGTTTTCGTAGTTGACTAAAGTCAATCTCAAGGATGGTACTGCAGCATTGCTTCGTCATGTGTCCCAACACTATTCATATCTTGGAGGCAGATCGTAATCTATATGCATAAAGACTTAGGCGGAGCCCAACAGCTCCTCGACAAGACCAGCGACGGACTGGACGACGGGGTACTTGGGGAAGTTAGGCTTGTAGACCTGGAACATGTTAGTATCTTATCTTGGAAGAATAAGATGATATAGGAACTTACAGCCTGGCAGACAGCGTTGAACTCGCTGCGAGAAGCCTTGCCGCGGGCAAGCTCGTCACCGGGAACTCCAAGCTTGACAACTTCCTCGGCCTTGTCGACAGTGCCCCAGCCAGGCCCAGCAGCGGGGTTCTTGATCCACTTGACAAACCAGTTGTGGATGGAATCGGCAAGAGCTTGCTGGGCCTTGGTGACACCCTGGAGAGCGGCAAAGCACTCATTACCACCGTGGAAGAAAGGAACCTCAGTGCCGTGGGTAGGAGCAGTGTTGGGGGGTCCAACAACGTTGTCGTACTTGCCGAAGAAGCGGTAGACCCAGGTCTTCTGTTGCTCACTTCGCATGTCGAGGAGGTAGTCAACAGGGCAGTTGAAGCGGGCGTCACCGTACTGGATACCGCTGCGGAGAGACTCGGTGGCGTAGTCATTGGGGTTGTAGGCCTGAATCAGAGACTCATCGGGGATATGAGCGCTATCAGCATCGAAGGTGTTGATCCAAGAGCTGAAGTTGCTGTTCTCAGCGCCGTAGACGAGACTAAAGATGGTACCCTCGCCATTGGAGGTACCAGTCAACATGGGGACATGGGAAGGGTAGTTTCCGGCAGCGAAGCGGGCAGAGTAGTCAGAGAAGCGGGTGATATCATCAATGACGGGAGTAAACCAAGTGTTGAAGGTGGAGTTGAAATTCTTGGTCTCGAAGTCAAGGATGTCCTTGCTGCGGAGGCAGTCAAGCTGACCGTTGCCGCCCTTGGGGCAGCCAACTTCCTCAGCGACGGCATTGAGAGCCTCATCGACGGGAGCGTAAGCGGGGCCGGACATGGCATTGGCGCTCATCTCGACAGCACCCTTGAGGAAGGTGCTAGGGTTGTTCCATAGGTAGTGATCGACCTGGACACCACCCGAAGAGTGACCACCGAAGACGATGTGGTCAGGGTTACCACCAAAGGCCGCATAAACGTTAGTCAAGTTTTGCATGTGATCGATAAGCGTGAAACATACCCTTGATGTTGTTGTGGACCCAGTCAAGAGCCTTCTCGACATCCAAGATGCTAAAGTTTTGTGTCTCATCAGGGTTGGCGGTCTTCAACTCGGAAGAATGAGGCGAAGCAAAGATGCTCTCGCGGGTGTTGAAGTTGACGTAAACAACTCCATTGCGAGCAAAGTTTGTGCCCTGGATCTGGGGGTTGCTGCTGGACCCAGTGACCATAGCACCACCATACATGTAAACGAATACCTAGTGGATGTCAGTTTATGTCTCGGAATATTATGCGGGAGGGTAGGGTAAGGCTGACAGGCATGTTCTTGCCCTTGGATGGGGCCCAGATGTTAAGGTTCAGACAATCCTCATCTTGGCGAGTAAAAGCATC
Organism: Fusarium ramigenum; assembly: GCA_013186855.1. Lineage (NCBI taxonomy): Eukaryota > Fungi > Ascomycota > Sordariomycetes > Hypocreales > Nectriaceae > Fusarium > Fusarium ramigenum. The sequence continues at coordinate 96,206 of JAAOAT010000022.1, read as the reverse complement.
GTTTGAGATGGCTTGAGGACATGTCGCACCATATGACGTAGCCTGGAACTTGGAACGAGACTTGGGGAGGTCCTGAGGAGCCTTCCATCTACACCAGTGTCAGCTCATCAAAATGTGAAACAAGCAATTAGATAACTTACCTGTTCTGGCCCCCAGTGGAAGCCGCAAAGGGAACACCAAGATAAACGGCGTTACAGTGCTTGTCACGGAAACCATGAATGTCACCCTGAGGGAGAGCAGCGTGCGGAATGGGAGGGCAGGGAGGTTGAGGTGGCTTCGCAGTCACAGGGACAAGACACGTGGCGGCCAGGATCAAACCTGTCGTTGTGAAGATGCTGCTAAGGCCCATGATGAGGAATGTGATGTGACGGGAGAAGATCGACTGGGACACGAGAAAAGCTTGAAGAATGAGTGGACAGAAGTTCCCGCAGCTTTTGGTTTTATTCACCAAAAGATGCTTGCTATAATTCGATTCGCCTATATCACAGACGAAGAATTTCCGAGAGGCGGACGCTTAGCTACAAAGAGACGTCTGAGCGCTCTCGGCAGTGGAACCAAGGCCCTCTAGTGCTGGGACTTCTAACTGTATTTAGTAGGACACAGCCGGGACATGCACTATAATTGAGTTTCGCGGAACGTGCACCGGTCGATTTTGTCATGCATGATCCGAGTCATGGATCCCAAATGCCTGTAAAATCTCGACTTGGGAAAAAAGAATGTCGGGGAGTAAAAAAGGGGGTTCACGGGAAGAACGGGAGGCTGCTGAGACTATTGAAAAGAAACGCCGGGTATACTGCGTAGGGCAGAGGTTGAGCGGGCTTCACGGCCAACTCTGTTAGTTGCAAGCCATTGCCGTTGATAGCATCACAGTGGACATTTCACGCTGATCTTTTTGATGCCAGATGGACCCAAGGCTCAGTGTACGATCCCACATCGCTTATCCATCAAGTGCAAAATGACAGAATTTGTGGATTGGCAGTTCCTTGGTGGTTGAGATTATTCTCCAGAATAGGCAATTGATCGGCCAAGCTGCCCCTGGTCAATCGCCGCAGGCAGTGCCAGTTCGCCGACCAAGCTTGATAATCAGCAAGCACAGATCTCTCACATCGGACTGGAACCTTACGACGATCCTCCGAGGCACATCCCGAGGCAGAAGGTTACGGGAATCCCCTCTCGGCGCCGACAACCACGTCCCTTGCATATCGTATCAACCAATCCAAGCACTCGGACGTCAGCCCAACGCATTTTCTGCTAATTCCGCTCAATGTCACTCGAGTCAGAAATATTGGAAAAAACAAGACACTAACGAACAAGACCTTACGAGATATAGCCACAGCCAATATTTGTGCGGAGTGTCCACCTTGTCGTTCCGAGGGTTTTCTTTCCGCGCCACTAGCTCAGGTGCACCAAGTCCATCATGACTGGATATCGCCGCGTAAAATCCACTCTTGGTGCCCTTTTGACTTTGGAGCTAGAGACAAGTCTGTCGCCGACTCTCCACAGAAGTAACGGCTTCTGGAATCTCACTGTGACAATCTCTTACACAATGAGCTGATACCAAGGACCGAGTCCACGGGTCCTGTTGATCAGGGGGGGCCTTGGGTTCTTGGGTTCCGGATCCTTCGGTAGGAAATAAGTCTTGCTGCATTCCCACCTTGCCTTGTCTTGCCTTGCATTTTTGTTGCTGGGTTGTTTTGCAGATCAGATCAGATCAGATCAACGTCGCAATGGCTGAGGGTCTGGGACAAGTTGTAAGTTTATACTCTTTGACGAAAACGTGGTGATGTTCATGCTGATGATGATAGATTTCGTGGTACATTTGTACCGTCATTGCGTGCATCTTCCTGATTCTGAGAATATGGGTTCGTGTGCGCAAGCTTGGACTGTTGGCGATTGACGATGGCCTCATTATCCTGGCGGCGTGTTGTTTGATCGGTGATTTGATCATCCAGCAGCATATGTGGAATTTGGGAATGGCGGATATGGCGAATGCTTCTCGCGATGATTTTATCCAGATCATGAAGGTGAGTTGATGTCTCTTCATCGCAAGAGTCGCATTTGCTAACAACCAACAAGATGATCATTCCCGGCTCGATTCTTTACGTTACCTCGTTATGGGCCATCAAGATCGCTCTGGTGCTGTTCTACAAGCGACTTGCTGCACCAGGAACAAAGCTGCAGATTATTTACAACGTCACTCTTGGTCTCTTGGTGATTTTCTGGGCTACCATCTTCTTCCATATCATTTTCCAATGCTTCCCGCATGACAAGAGATGGTCGCAAGATCCAAACTGTGTGTTACGTCGCTCTCAATTGTCACTCCATATGCTGACAATTTTCCAGATCAGTGCGACCCGAAGGAGGCAGAGAAGAACTATTGGTTGACCGTTATCCGTATGTTATCCCATCCTTGAACCCTCAATGCGCGATGCTAACCATGAAACAGTCAACATCGGTACCGACGTCATCAGTATGTTCAGGCAATACAAGTTCGAGGTGCCCGACTAACAAATCACAGCCATCAGTCTTCCCATCACCATGGTCATGAAGCTCCAGATGAAGATCAAGCAGAAGATTGGTGTCGCAGCCATCTTTGCCCTGGGTTTCCTCGTCGTCATCGCAAGCAGTACGTCTTCCATCCTCGTTACCACGAGTTTCGCTAACATCCCCAGTCATCCGAGCCTACTACTCCAAGAAGAACGAAACCATGTTGACATGCACCGTCTCCATGATCGAAACAGCCGTCGCCATTATCGCAACCTGTCTCCCACGTACGTCTCCTCATCTCCCCAAGCTACACCCCGCTAACAAACCGTCCAGCTCTGCGAACACTCTTCCTCGGCCAAATGTCCTCTGCCCGATCAGGCTCCAATTACGGACGCTACGAGCTCTCCTCCACTGGCCAGCCACGATCCCGACGAACGAACCAAAGCCGAATCGTCACAAATGTCATGGGCGGTACACAGAAGCTCGACAACGATTCACAGGACGAACTATTCAAGGAGTCTGCGCATTCAGTGGCGGGGCGAAGTACGACTAGTGATAAAACTCCTGGTATCACTGTCAACACCACGATCCACATGCACCATAGCAGCGAGGAGGAGGCGAGACGATCGCAGGCTAGGCTTGATAGCTTCGCGTAATTCTTTTATGTGTTGCGTATTTATATTTTGTAATAATTGATGGAAGCGTTATGTTTACTTGCAAGTAAAAGAGGATGCGACGTCTGGGTTACCGCCCTTGTATGTTAACCGCTTCGGATAAGCGCACAGCTCAACAGCTCGTCGCTTTGCCGTGCCAATAGTCTCCGCATACAGAGTCTCGGGCGCTTCACCATGCTCAACCCACTTAACAAGAGCGTCAAAGGCACTTCCGGGATACCATCCATCGCCACCTTTACAGTGCCCAACACCTGGTGCTTCAAAGAATCTGTAGTAATCCGTCGCACTGGGATCTTCCTCAAGGACGCGTTTGTAATAATCCACTGATCCTTTGTGTGGAATAAGTTGATCTGCTGTTCCGTGCCACGAGATCAACTTTCCTCCTGCTTTCTTGAAGTCTGTCAGATCCGGGTCTGATGTTCCCATGACTGAGGCAAATCGGTTCACGGATTGCCGGAAGAGCTTGCTGTACTCTGCGTGAGACAAGTCCCTCAGACTAGCGGATTGATCTTGAAGGAGGAAAGTAATAAGCCAGTCTTGGGCAATGGCAAAGGGACTTGAAGTGCAATCTTTCAGCGACGTGCATGTTGTGTTGGCAAGACCGCTCAAGTCTGCACCACGATCAAGTCCATACCAGAGAAACTTGCCGTCTTCTGTCTCTGGGCCGCGCCATGTCAAGCGAGCGACCTCAGCACCCTTCTTGGAAATCTTGATTGTACCAGATGGGTTGGTACATTCTACGGTTTTACCAACGACAGACTTGGGATCAAACTTGCAGAGATCTGGGTTCGAAATAACGCCATCTTTGACTCCATCAAGTTGGTCACATGCGTCAATGGCAGCCTTGGTGATGGCGTTAAGCTCGCAGATAGGAGGGTAGTAGCCTATAACAGATTAGCTTAGTTGTCCTATATTTATGAGATGATATTCTTACCGAGTTTATGCATGACGACTTGTGGCCAGTACTCTGATGTCACGAACTTGTCCCAGTTGAAAGCAGAAGCGGTAGCAAGAACGCCATTATACTGAGTCGAATATCTCTGCGCCATCATATGACCCTGTCTTCCACCTGTAGAACATCCCTAGCAGCTATCAGCGAAGTTCAACTCACAATGGTATGACATACTTACGTTCCAGTATGAGTACTTTGGCTTCTTTCCATAGTAAGCCGCTGTCACGGCTTTTCCCAAAGTGGCTGCATCGTCCAAAGAGACAGCTGCAAAGTTCTGCAAAGCAGGCCAATTGAGGTTTCCAGTGCTATCCAAAGCCCAGTCCAACTCTTGTCTGTTAGCTAAGAGGTGGCCACCATCTGTAGTGACAGCGGCATGTCCGTTAAAAGCAGGCTGTGCAAGATCGGGTATGTCTCCTGTTGACCAACCGCCACCACCCACTCCGACAAATCGCCCGTTCCAACCTGACACTGGCAGTGTTACATAGGTGTTGATGGTGTCATTCCAGCCTGGGTGTGTGTACTGGACTGTGACTTGACACACGGGAAATGGGTCAGTTGAGTTATTAGGCCATTCATTGGTCGGGGCTGACGGCAGCTCAGCGTTGGTGAGATTGGTGCTGATGGACAGGATCTTGGCATTGGCGAGCTCTACAGAGCGGAACGTGTGGTCTGTGCAGCTGGGCTTTGCGAAGACGCTTTGGAGGCCCTGAAACACGAGAGCGAACGACATGGCGGAGATGTTTGAGGAGAGCATGGTCACAAAATGCCTCTCAGGCTTAGCGCAGTGGGGGGAGGTCTGAGAACGGGAAGCCAATTGGTAATACGAACAGACAGCCGACTACGTAAAGGAGCACATTTTTTTGCGAGTATCTCCGCAGATATATAACACTCTATCAGTAGCATAATACTCGAAGCGATCATCGTTAGCAAAGCCATACATTTGCTCCTCCTCGCCTCACTAGGCGACATACCCATTGGATACTCATTGGACAAGCTATCTACTCCGAGGAACACGCAAGACTAGTCAAGATCAGCATAAAACAACCCCAGATTCAGCCAGACGGTAACTGCTCACGGGAACGAATATCCTGTCTCTTGATACGCAAAATAGACCGATTTTCGACGTATCCCCGGATAATGTCGCATGGACCGATCCCCGGTAGGATCGTGAAGTTCCATCGGTCAAGGGCTTAACCTTGTTGCGGTAAAGTTTACCCCATGTTCCCAGTTGAATGCCGCGGAGACTAGTCGATATTTGGACTACCCCACGATTCGGGGTCTGAAGAAGACTCCGTCAAAAGAGCAAATACGGGGTATCTACTATCTAGAAATGGTTATTGTTGCTTATGAATGGACGGAAGAGTGATGTTACCGACTAAGGCTTCAATGACTCGTGAAATCCGGGGTTCCCATACCGCGCCCTGGGTCCTGAGGTTCGTGGGGTTGCCTGCTCGGTGGATCTGAATAAGGAAAACGAGGTGAATAGTTTGCTACATACGCATTCCTTATGAGTCATGTATAGTACAAAGAATTTGATTCATCTTATTCCTTGGGCTTCTGGCCAGTGACTACCAAGCAATCAAACATCGGATACACTGATCTATCGCGCGATGCCTCTCTGACACGCGCGTTGAAAACCTCAACCTCTTCACGCGACCATCCCAAAACATCAGTAAACAAAACAGCCGTAAATGCAGCCACGCCCTCTCTCATGTTGACACCCATCAAAGTTCCAATTTCCTTGAGCCGTTCATCCTTAGGCCATGGTCCAATCGGAAGCTTGAACCGCTCCTCTTTGACACTAGCGAAACCAGCTTCCTTAGCCCATTCTTGAAAAGACGGCGCAGGATCCATGGTTCTTCCAATCTTATCGCAGGCTAGCTTGAGATGGTCCATCATTTGGACTAACGCGTTGTCGGGCTTGAGCGAGTCATCCTCGGAATAGAGCGTATTGGCTGTTTCTTGAAGCTCGATCCAACCGCCTGGCTTCAAGTTGGCGTATGCTTGTCGCAATAGTCTAGGCCAGTCCTTGATTGATCCAGCCATGTATCTGCAGTGTATATAATCATATGGGATCCGTTCGACCCATTCCGCTTCCACGTCGTCAACGATGAATTTGACATTTGGAGGAACCCAGTCTGGCTGGATAGGGCTAAGGTCATTTCCAACCACTGTCGCAGAAGGATGCTCGTCTCCAAATTGAATTGCCCAAATTCCTGTCCCTGTTCCTATATCAAGAACATTCAGTCCTTCCGGATCGATGGGAGCTAAGAACAATCGATCCTTTACGGTTCGGCAAAAAACGTGGTGAATCATGTCAAGGCGATCCTGCTCCTGGTCATCGTTGGGAAAACTGTACTGTCCTGCGCGATCACTATGGTATCGTCGCCCATGCTTCCATTTGTATTTGAGAACACTGCTAGCAATGGATGTAGTTGCTCCCACGGAGTCAGCGCTGAAGATGGACTCGGAGTCGGTGGTGTTTTCGTCGACCTGAACTTCAGGTGTTGTTGGGTTGTGTGACATATTTTTAGCTGTCAACTATGAGAACCAAGCTACGTGGATGCTCTTATCCGTATGATCAATGATAGAAAAGTATATCGCGTTTATGATATAACGGTCGCATAGCACAAAGTGGAGGTGCCACGCAAGCAACCGCAGCCGAGACGTGTAAAAACCACTCATCCAGTAAGAGCATATGCGGTTCTGAGACGAATGTAACCCCAGACATATTGCAATAACGAGGTTACTGATCATCATGAGATTGAGATTTCGATATGCACGTCTGATAAAAGCCCCATCAAAACTCCTTTTCTGGAAGGTGGATAAAATAGAAGCCCATGTCATTGTCTCTTCTCATAGAGCCTTGTTGGAAGCGGATGTCTCACCGATAAGATAAGACAACGTGGCCGAGTGGTTAAGGCGATGCCCTGCTATCTCCTCCGAGACATCATAGGCATTGTGTTCGCACGCGTAGGTTCGAATCCTGCCGTTGTCGATGTGTTTTTGCATTTAGAAGATTCGATTTCTATTTATTTTTTGTCTTGTTGATGATTCTGTGTCGGATATCATGTGTTGGACATTTTATCGCATTGGTGGGGCACTGGTGGTTTTCCCACCCTGAAACACTCGACTAGACTTGAGCACGAGAGAAACAGCAGGTGACTGGGTCAATTTGTCTCTAATTTGTTATACACTGCTAGCATATCATGGGAGACATGTAAAAATGATCAACGGACTGTTTGCCAGGTGAATGGTAACTTTGTTATTAGGCAATGATGCTCACATCCCGTCTTAACTTCTAATGGTTTTGCCGCGGACTTTTCAGGTAGCTAAGTTCATGAAATACTACAATTCTTGAGGAGCATTGCTTGTCTCGACATTGGTAGAGCTATATCCCAGATTGCGATGCCATTGAAAGTACCCCCTATACTGGCTTTACTAGGTCCTCACTCCTCACTCATCTTGACGTCCCCTTCCTTCCCTCCTACGGCCGGAGTGACCAGTCTTTCCAGTTCTGTCAGCTTCTCTCCGCCAAGCTCGCCAGTCCCAAGGGCCCCTGTCTACCATGACTTACAGACCGTCAGACGCGGTTTTCCTGCAAGTCGATTCACCCAGTTGCGCAAGCAAGTTCTTGGCCTGTTGAGCACAGTTCTCAATCTCTCGTTTCGCCAAGCGAACCATCTCATCGACGTTCTTAAGGTCTTGCTTCTTCTTATTCAAGATATCAGTAGTCTTCTTTGAGTCATCCTTAAATATCTTCAAAGACTTGTCGCAGCGTTCGAGGGCGATGTTCCAGCCATCAACATCTTCAGGGGTTCGGCGCTGGATGATTCGGAGAATAGAGCCTCGGATAACAGTGCTGTCCTGGATATCCTGGCGGATTCTGGTCAAGTCTGTCTGTGCGGTGTTGAGCTCTCGTTGAAGTAGTTCTCGCGAGGAGTTCAACATTTTCAATCGTGTTTTATTCTCGTTCTGCTGGGCGTGGACGCAGTCGGCCTTGTTTTGAATGGCGGAGATTTGTGCGTTCTATAGCAAAAGATTGGTCAATACTGTGCTTGAAAGTAATGAAAACACAAATTTACCTCATCATCTGTGATGTCTTTTCTTCTCACATCTTTGTGACTCGTCCCCAGCGTACCACTTGGCGTATGAATAGGCTTGGATGGTTTCTTCTGCCGTTTTGGCGCAGGGACGCTACCAGCTGCGAGTTCGGTCACACCCTTCCTCTTTTTAACCCGCCTTGCATCTCCTGTTGCTCGGGCCTCGGTTGCCCCATCACTGGGCGGCTCGGGAGAGTCAGACTTGGTCAGGTCAATGAAAGGTGTGTTTGCAACATCGCGATTATCGTTCTGATAGGCTCTGGGTCGAGGTGGCGGACTTGGTGAAGGCGCGACCACGATTTTATCGTGTACCAGAATAGCATCACTACTCTTGGTGCCATCCCCGTCTCCGTTGCGCGGAAGACTGGCGCTCGATTTCTGGGCATTGCTTGCTGGGCTTTCTGACTCTCTGTGCCGGGCAGAGGTTCGGCCTTTGGATAGGGCTTCCTTCTTCTCTCCAATCCACTAGATTGTCGATGTAATATCTCGGCCCTTGAGCTTGGAGTACTCGCCTCCCTTCTTGACAATGGATTCCAGATATTCCATGACAAGCGTGAGCGAGATCTTAGGTGGGGACTGCGCAAGCTTGATAGCCTGGTGCAACTTCTGAAGCAGGTATACAGTCCAGTGGGGAGAGAAACGTTTCTCGTCGAAGAGCTCCCATGGCCACTTGCCGCAGGCTTTTCGAATGCGTTGGAAGTAAGACTGAACGGAAGCAGTACCAATTTTGTTGAATGGAGCTGGAACTGCGACCTCGCTCCCTTCGGAAACAGTCGAAGGCGCCATAGTTATGACTGCGTGAGGTATGATGAGAAAGGGGAGAAAGAAAAGGTTTCTGATGATGAGAAAGGAAGAGCAGGTGGTTTTGAATGTATGAGAAGTGATAAAACTCGAGATGTGCCAAAATTTAAGTGGCCGTGCGAGTTGAACAAGAGAGGCTATGCTTTGCGATGTCGCATTTGTGTTGCTGTTTCAAGGTAGCGTGGAGTTAAGGCACTGATTTGTTTCTTGGGAGATTGTGGGGCGATGCACAAAAGTGGCTATAGCTTTATCTTATCGCATCTTATCTTGGAGCATCTGTTGGTTGATAAGGCAGTTTCTACCCTACACTTTATAAGTTCTGTTTCCTGAATTGAGGCTTCAATAGAAAGGGATTCAAGATTTTAATGTTTCTCTGACATCGAGTGGTTAGTGTCGCCAGTGACGTTGTTGTCTCTCATTCACCAGTGAAACAATTTTCTCATTCAAACACAGAGCAAACCTCAAGGTCCAGGAGCAACGTTACAACATCAAAAGAAAGACCAAGCATGCCTGGCTTCTCTGTAGCTTTGAGCCAGTCTATGAGGACCACAGCCAATAAATAAAATGGCAACCACCCTTTATGAGTTCTTCGTCGATATCGGCAAAAATGTGGTTCCGCCCGGGATCGAACCGGGGACCTTCTCGGTGTTAACGAGATGCCATAACCAACTAGACCACGGAACCAGGCCTTGTAATTGGATGGCAAATCATCCGGCAACGGGAATCTTGGTTCTGACCAGAACGAGGAAGACTTGCGACACTGGAGAGGACTTTGAACAGTACTACTCTGGTCTCCTAATACATCAAGCAATGAACGATATGGCTAATTGGGTACCAGAAAGAAATGCTAACATCATAACTCATTACTTCATATCTAGCATGTATCACACACGCACAGCGGTTTCATTTATGTATTGCTTGCACATTGTCGGTACACTGCAGATCGCCCAATGGCGTATTCCCGATAAGATACCGCAGCCCCACTATCGCTCTCTTATCCTGGCGTCCAAAAATGAAACTCCCGTGAGAACGTGATGAATCTTCCGACCGCACCCAGCTTGGATCAACCACAAAAGTATATCGAACAATATATCGTCAAAAAGATGAATCAGAGGGCAATGGGATTGCTCCCGCCAGGGCTTGAACCTGAGGCCTTCGCATTACGGACACTCGGAATGAAGTATTAGTACGACGCTCTAACCAACTGAGCTACGGAAGCCGTCTGATTCGATGACTCCGCTGGTGAGACAGTGCCCTCATGTTGCGAACGGTCCGAGATGGGGAGCCAGGAGCTGGAGCTGAGCGTATTGAGCATGGATCGTCAGGCAACATCGATTTGGAGCAGATGTTCATTGGGTACAGCCTTAACCCTAAGTGATAAAAGTATTTAGGTAAATTTAGCCTAAGTTTAGGGGACTCTTTACTAAGTTTATTTCGACACCCTATGTCAAGGTCTGGTGTTTTCTTGTACCCCGAGGTACTGTGAGGGCCTATGTATCCACATCATGGAGACTTGGTAAACACTAGAAGCTGTATCTGAGCCGCTGATCTGCCTGCAACGATTCAGCAGTTCCCGGGCAAAGTCAACTTGATGGTCTCTTCGGAGGAGACTTAACAGCGTGCACGTCAGAGCCAATCTTTCATTGATTTTTCCTCCCAGACTTGCGATTATTAATATAGTCGATACACCTTGATGAACCTCTTGTAGCAACAGCACTGAAATTATGATCTGATAGTCTCACAGCCAGCCTCAATACTTTAAAGATCGATCTCTGGATCCTCATCCTCTCTATTGTCCAGTCCAACAATAGTGTAATTCTGACTCCAGTATTGAAGCCCAAGATCCTCCTGCTTCTCATCCGTGAACACAGCCTGGAAAGAAAACACTTTCTTGGCAGCGATTTCGTTGGCGAATGGTTCAAGCATCGACTTGGAGTTGTGAAATCTGAACTTGTACTTGCGATCAGACAGATAAATTTCGTCGACAAGGTGACTGATATCAGAGCTGAGCTTATTCAGATGATCAGGTTCACAATACCAAGTGAAGTCAAACTTGCGTGAGAGGTTGTCGGGAATGTCGCCCTCCCATGTAATGGTAACTTCTTTGCTGACATCGATGGGCTCGGAGGGGTTGGGGCCAGTGAACTTGAAGGCCTGAGCTGCGGGGAAAGCGGCCATAAGGGCGGCGAGGAAAGTCTTGGTCTGCATTGTAAAAATGTGTCTAGAGAACTGACTTGCGAGATGCTGTCAAGGTGAAGCAGCCGGAGTCAATGCTTTATCTTTGGTAAATTATGCTTAAACTGATGCCTGAAGCCTTGTCACAGATTACGCAAGCGACGGTCAAGTATTTGCCTGTTATTGCTAAGTGGCATGTTATGAGTATCGGCGATTGCCATTTGCAGATGGTAGCTGTAGGATTCGGATCCCGGTACCTAAATGCCAAAGCTCAATTCGGTATACTTTGATGTTAGTAGAGTGCTTCCCATTGAGAAAGCCTGAAAAATGACGCAAGGTATTCTGTGGTACCTATGTGATAGACTTGGATATACTGGCATGCCATGAGAGTGAGAGTCTTGGGACCACTCTCCTTGTGTTGAGTCTCATATTTCCCTGGGCTGGCTTATTCCCAATGCCATGTCACCATGGCTGTGCACAGATGCATAATGTTGGCAGCTGCCCTCATTGGGCACAGGGTTTATTGCCTTTCAGCGGTAGACGGTGGTATTTTCAACCCTGTTGCTCCGTAGTCGAGACCAAGCTGTGTTCTTCGCGCGGCGTATCACAGACTCACAGATACCACCTTTAAGCTTAATCTTATTTGTCCTTGCGTAGAGCAGACCAATCACGACGTGTCAGCGCCGAATGCTTTGTGGGTCCGACTGAGATTATTCCGACCAGGTGAGTACTGGGTTTCTACAATAAATAGGACGCTGAAGGCCCGTCGAAAGAGAGCAATGTTTACGATCCTTTAATCGCACAGATTGCGACGCACTCTTCATAGATATCATCTCAGAATTTACAACTTAGACTTCAGTCAGAAACGCCAACATGAACATCGCCAAACACGCTGCTGATCCGGAAGAGACACCCGACATTGTGCCCGACCGCCCTCTCACTGGCAAAGAAGCTGAGGAGGACTATCAGAAACAACTCGCCCTCCTCAAGGAGCAGAATAAATCAAGACTCGAGAAAGCTCGGGAGTCGCAATCCTCCAAGTCATCAACACAAAACACCGATCGTCGCACCTAGGCATGGGGCTCCTTTACACGCAATGTATGCTGCGGTATCACCGTGCTGGGAGGGAGAGGACCCACGAACAGCCGCTCACTTGTTTTACACGGATTAAAGACCATCATGTATCGATCGTGGTTCATCCTCCATTATTATCACTTGGAAGCGCCATGCTGGCAATGAAATACTGTAATATACGCGATAGTTTTGAGATAAGGAGATGACAAGTAAAATTGCAAATTGATGTATTTGATCTGTCTCGTGAAATAATTGTGAAGTTTATAATCTCATTGTTGGCCATACTAGACAAGATTCTGCCTTGCCAATATTGGTGTATTGGTCGTGGCAATCATTGGCCAATTCTCATGCAGCTGGCTGCACTTCGCGGCCTCACAGCCACAAAGTTGGGTTGAAATTATCGCATCAGTCCTTTGGAACGCCTTGACCAATTTGCAAGCCCTTCTCTCGTCAGTCGTTCTCCTAGTTCTCCATCCTTAGAGGCCTTCTCTCTCCAAACCGCTAAACTTTGCGCGGGCATTTTTATGTATCCGCTACATCTCGAACCTATTGCAGCCTCTTCAAGCTGACCATCAGCTTCTGTTTACCCCGCTCGATATCACACGACTGAGCCGCACTGCAGATCTCTTGGTAAATGAGAATCGGAATTTGACGCTCGATACATACTATCGTTAAAATGCGGCTCATCAACGTTGAGAACCTAAAGCTGGAAACCTTCATCGGCGGCTATATCCCACCGTATGCTATCCTGTCGCACCGATGGGGAAACGACGATGAGGAGGTATCCTTCAAGGATATGATGAGAGGCACTACAAACAAGGTGGGAATGAAGAAGGTTGAAGGTTGTTGTCGACAGGCCAAGAAAGACAACCTCAAATATGCTTGGATTGACACTTGCTGCATTGACAAGGAGAGTTCCAAAGAGCTAGACGAGGCTATTAATTCCATGTTTCAGTGGTATCGAAGAGCCGCCATATGCTATACCTACATGGCCGATGTTCCTCATGAGCAAGATATCTGGGAATCGACTTCCAGCTTCTCCGCGAGCTCATGGTTCACAAGAGGATGGACACTACAAGAGCTGCTTGCTCCTGGAGAAATACGCTTCTTTGATGAGACGTGGAATCTTATTGGAACCAAGGAAGAACTAGCGAGTGAAATTGAAGATATCACGGGAATACCACGTAGATTCCTTCTCGGCTGGGTTGACTTTCACCAGGCCAGCGTTGCGCAGCGTATGTCCTGGGCGTCAAAGAGGACGACGAAGAGGGATGAAGATATCGCCTACTGTCTCCTGGGGATCTTCGGTGTTACTATGCCGATGATCTATGGGGAAGGACACAAAGCCTTTGAAAGGCTACAGCTCAAGATCATGGAACAGACAACCGATGATTCAATTCTAGCATGGGGAGTCAAGGTTCAAGGTATGGAGTTCGAATCTCAGACTGGTCCTAGCGACTACAATACGTCAGCCGGAATGTTTGCCAAGTCCCCAACGGATTTTGCCAAGTGTGGCCGCATCGTTCCAAAGGCGCTCGACCCTACTTGTATCACGAATTTCGCTGTTTCCGGAGGATACATCCGCACTTCGCTCAGGCTACAGAGTACAGAGAACGGGGTAGCTTATGGTCTTCTCAACTGTGGCCTGGAGAACACGACAGAAGGCAACATAGCTATTCCCTTGCGTTGCACAACGCCTTCAATTTCGACTGTCAGGGAGTACATCCGGCCACTTGGATACGGTCCTATACTTCTCTCCGGGCCACAAAGCGACTCCTACAGTGGCCAGGAAGTCCGCATCCGCGTGGATCGCCAGGCTCGACCAGCACAAGTGACAGGGAAACCTATCTGGCTTCATATGGATGGTCACCAAAAGCTTAAACTACAGCTCAAGGAAGTTTGTCCACCACTCAACTGGTACCGGGGCCGTGCTTTGGTCATGAACCTGAACAATTCAAATCAAACCGTTAGACGAAGATACCTTGCTCGCTTCACTAGCAAAGAAAAGGAGAGCCGCGACATTGTTGTTGTATTGGACTTCAACCTCCAGGCAGAGTATTCTATCGCGAGCTGCTTTGCAATAGCAGCACCAAAACAGTTAGACTTTTCTAAGATCGTCCAAGGTCTAGAGTACATGCACTCCGAGCATCTGCGCGATAAAGTCATAAGCAATGTAAATGATATTGTCGAGGTCTCTGTGCAGAGAGAAGATATTTCACAAGGATCAATTTTCCTGCTGAGACTAGCTAGGGCCGACTTGAGTCCATTGCCTGATGCAGATACGTCCCACCGTATTTACAAAGCGAGCCAGGTAGATATGCTGCTTTCAACCCTTTGCGAAAGGGATAACATAGAAGGAACTATCGATGGAGAGATGGAAAAGCAGGCAGCGACTGTCAGTGAACTAGAGTCATTGGAAGCCAAATTGGACAAGCTAGCGGAAAAGGAGAGACAACTTGCAAATGAGAGAGAAAGGATTGAAAGAGAAATCCAAATGAAGAAGAGAAATATTCGCAGACATGAGAGGACTTTATCAAGAACGAAAGGCAGCCTGGTAGAACTCGAAAGTCGAATAGAAAAGAATATTCGAAATATCGAGGAAGTCGATTGGGTCAAGGGTTCAACAAGTTGGGCTGAAACTATGCTACAGAGCCAATTAGACAAGCAAAAAGCATCTCAAGACACAGATGCCCCTGTTTGTGCGGGCCCAGGCACCCTTCGAACGACAAGCCTGGTTAATAGCCAACAATGCATGGGCGCTTTCATTCCACTGCTCTGGGCTGCCGCCAACGGAAAAAACGCAATCTTGCAACTTCTCATAGACAAGGGTGCAGACATCGAAGCGAGAAACCCCGACAACGACTACACGGCTCTTATGTATGCGGCAGCATATGGACAAGTCTCAGCCGCAAAGTCCTTACTAGATTGCGGCGCCAAGTTAGAAGCTCAGGACGAGGAAGCATACACGCCCCTGTTGCTGGCAGCTTCGGTAGAGCACGTACCGATAACGTCGTTTCTTCTCGGCAAGGGGGCTGACATAGAAGCAAGAACTTCCGACGGGAGTACTCCACTCTCCATCGCAGCTAGAAAGGAAAACGAGGGCGTTGTCAAAGTACTGCTAGAGAAAGGGGCCGATATAGATGCCAAGGACCATAGCGGAGACACGCCTTTATTACGAGCATGTCTTAATGGCCATGTAGTCATCGCAAGGATGCTGATTGATGCAGGAGCTAATATTCAGACGCAAACGCGCTATGGGAGTACGCCACTAGCTGTTGCTGCCAGAAAAGGGAGGGAGGGTGTTGTCAGACTACTGCTGGAGAAAGGGGTCGACATAGATGCTAAGAACCATAATGGCGACACGCCTTTATCACGAGCATGTCTTAATGGCCACATAGGTGTCGTGAGGATACTCATTGAAGAGGGCGCGACTGTTGATGTGAGGAACAAGAAGGGTAAGACGCCTCTGCAACTAGCGGAGAAGCACACAAAAAGTGGGATCGTCGATTTGCTCCGGAATCATCTGGAGACGAAAAGGGAATGAGGTACGAGAACCAGATCAGGTGTTACCATAGGGATAGGACATTCAATACTGAGTAGGAGACCTTCTGTAAACTTGAGAGTTGCCAGCGTGCCTCGCAGTTCACGTGAGCAGTCTTATGACTTCACAGACCTTCCTTTTCTGACTCATATTCGAAGGACATTCCGCCCAGCTCGTACCCTACACTGTTCCATGCTAAAGGCGGCTGCCAACAACACTTAGCAATAATAGAGTCACTACGTAGATCTATTGTCATATGGGAACAAGTTGACAGGCTGTTCCCCATGGCCTTTCATCCTGTGTTACATCCTTAATGGGAGGCCTAACACGTTCTGACAGCCAAGTGTGGCAACATTGGTTGCTAAAATCTGACTTTGGTGTGGCGTTTGCGAATGTGTTCATAGTTCAAAGTCTTTAGGATTAACTGGCAGAGAACGCTCCAGTCACTGGTGATTATACGACCACACTGAACACGATGTTGTTTCGTTTTCTCCGTGGTCAAAAGGCCATTGGGAGGCGTTGTTCATGAAATCAATCAAACGTGATTCGTTAACGTGATAGTGTTCGGCTTAACCTTTCGTTTTGCTGAACCTAAATGTGGTTTTAACCACTAAGTATTCATCAAAAATCAGCGCAGAATTTATACTCTCCCAGTTTAAAACGTTGTTTAACCAAATGTAAAAGTTTCTTGACTATCTGTATACCTCTGTGTGAGATATTGGGTTTTAGAAGCTTTGAAGGTTTGAAAGTATTTTTCACATTTTATTGCTCAAGAAAAGTTTGCCTCGTCTATAAAAGCAGCTTCTCCCATGGTTCTATCCCAGAAATCTCAACCTTTCAAATACATCACAGATTCATTTCAGCTCATCCTGACATATCATCTTTTGTACCATTCTTGTGTACAACAGATCCTTGTACACCACCACCTCCTGCACTACAAACAGCCTTGTACACTCCAACTCTGTACAACATACCTTGTGCATTCACCCCCATCACCTACTCGCGATGCCTGCCACACGTCCCCAGAAGCGCAAGGCCGAGGAGTCTGAGCCTCAAACTCAGACTCCTGCCTCAGCCGGTCGCCCCATCAAGATCGTCCTCCTCAGGCACGGCAAACGCCCCAAGGTAGCCCGCGACGAGGACGACCAACTCACTGTGCCAGCACCACCAGCCACAGTGTACCGCCACAGCAAGCTGAAGAAGCTTGTTATTCGCAACTCGAGCTCCGCGAATCAATCCATGTACCCCATGGTGAGACCTGTTGTCTTTCGTGGTGTCCAGGCCCAAGAGCCTGAAGAAAAGCCCGTCGCGTTTAATTTCCGGTGCGACTTTCGCCCAAAGTGTCTCGACACCACGCAGAGTGGTCTGCCCACTCAGCAGCTGGCCCCTGGTGCAGTCCGCAAGAAGAGGATTGCCCCAACGCTGGTGAAAGCAGGATAGCTACCAGCTGGACAAGCTTGATAAACGAGACAACAAGGCGGATCGCCCTTAACACTTTTGTCCGGAGAGGCTTGTGTGCAGGTGATATCCTTGGCGGCCTCCATCTATCAAAACCAGGTATGGAGCTCAAAACCCTAATACTACTTGACAAAGACCTGACAGTGGGTTCCATCTAGGTTTCAGAGGATAACCAGGCTAACGGTAAAGCATATTTAGAGACAGAGTTCTCAAAGTGTATATCATGGCTATAGTATGTTTCATCGGATCAAGGAGTTGCATATTATTTGTGATTATGGATATTTAATGTTACAACAGTCGAAGGAGTCATTTTTGTCAAAGTCTCGCTTCCTTATTCCATGATGTTTAGTGATAGCACTGAGTGGTTTTATTTACTTCAAATGATCTTTTATTTCGTTCGATGCATTTGATTAAGAAACGATGAGCTTCGCCGTCATTATTGATCTTGTATGCTTAATTCGCATCTGGTAGACTTTTCACAACGCTTTAACGCGTGATACTTTGTGACTAAGTTGCCCGCGCATCCTGTGAATAATGCTATAAAAGTCTTTACGCGTGACTGATACTATGTAGACATCTTTTCTCCCAGCTTACTTTATCTTGAAGTGCCAGAAATGTCCCCCCCAAAGAATAGCTTTGTAGCCTCCCATTCGACAAGCTATACAGCTGCTCAACCTGATTTCTCGACCCATCCAAACAATCTTCAGCCGCAGGAAAGTGCATAATCCCGGAACGGACATTATTCCGACTGTCCTATGTCAAATGGGATGGCCAAACGCGCTCAGCCGCAACCCCGCATCCTGACCTCTGCTTACCTGCCTGTTGACCAATCTTGCCATGCATTTAGTCTCGTAATGCTCTAGCCCGAGGATCACAGCATATGCAGTCTTATTTGATATGATCTTCAGTCAACAGAGGCATGGAGCGCGAAAAGACGAGGCTCGATAGTCCGTCTCTCTATACTATCGGTTGGATCGCGGCCCTTGCCATCGAGCAGGCAGCAGCAAGGGCACTTCTGGATGAGGAGCACTCTGAACCAAATAACTTTCATCCATCTCCTTCAGATACGAACAATTACATCTGGGGCCGAATAGGACAACACAACATCGTTATCGCTTCTCTACCAGCAGGAGTCTATGGAACAACCTCTGCTGCGACCACCGCCTCAGATCTTGTACACTCTTTGCCGCAAATCCGTTTTGGTCTCTTGGTCGGTATTGGTGGAGCTATACCCAGGCTTGACGATGATCAGGATATCAGACTTGGTGATGTTGTCGTTGGTCAGCCGCATGGTGTGACTGGCGGTGTCGTGCAGTATGATTTTGGCAAGGCGAAAGCGAATGGTGTTTGGGAACGGACAGGTTCGCTTAACAAACCACCTGCAGTGCTATTGAAAGCTCTGGCGAATTTACAGGCTGAGCATGAGATGCGACCTTCAAAGATACGACGACTGGTCGAGGCTATGCTGAAAGCTAACCCTGGTATGAAACGACCCGGCAGCAACTTCACCTACCAGGGCTCAGAAAATGATCGTCTTTTCCCATCAGACTATGATCACGTTGGCGGCAAGACATGTGCGAAGTGCGATATTTCCCGCAGGATCTATCGCGAGGAACGGGAAACCACAGAGCCGATTATCCATTACGGAGTTATTGCTTCGGGCAATAGTCTTATCAAAGACGCCAAGTTCAGAGATAGCCTTGCACAGAATATAGGCCATCAATGCCTGTGTGTCGAGATGGAAGCTGTAGGTTTGGTTGACAAATTTCCATGCCTCGTTATTCGCGGTATCTGCGATTATGCTGATAGCCACAAGAACGATCAGTGGCAAAGATACGCAGCATCCACTGCTGCCGCATTTGCTGTAGAGCTTCTTAGCCATGTTCCCACGCGGCAACTCGCAGATTCTCCAAGAGTCCTCGAGATATTACAATCACGTGAGTATGCCACTTTCGCCATCTTTGAGGTGGATCCATTGCTGATGTTGATTCAGTGGAAGGCAAAGTGGACTCCATGAGGTGAGTCGTTTTCGACGTGGCTACGAGTAGTGTTGAGATAACATTTCTACAGTCATCAAATACAACAGACCGATCTACTATCGACCCTTGAGAAACTCCCCTTTGTAGCTGAAGCTCTATTCAACTCTTACGCCGAGGAACATAGCCCGACGTGCCTACCAGATACACGAGTTCAACTTCTCGCTGATATCGACGAGTGGATCATGAGTGCTGAGTCAAAGACCATATTCTGGCTTAATGGTATGGCGGGAACAGGGAAGTCGACCATATCACGTACTGTTGCACAGCGGCAGTGGGAGATAAATTGCCTAGGCGCAAACTTCTTCTTCAAAAGAGGAGAGGCAAGCCGAGGGAATATGTCGAAGCTTGTACCTACCCTGGCACGGCAATTAGCGATGCATATCCCTTCTATGATCAGTTCGATCAAAAAGGCCATAGATGCCAATCCGTCGCTCCCAACAAAATCGCTGGCGGAACAGTTTGAGAAGCTTATCAAAGAGCCTCTCGAGGAATTGGCAGTTTCTTCATCATGTCCGAATTTTCTTGTCATCGTCATAGACGCCCTCGACGAATGCGAAGATGAATTCCATATCAAACGTCTGCTGTCACTTTTCACTAAACTGGAGTACCCAGATTCGCTCAAACTCAGAGTGTTCATTACAAGCAGACCAGAACTTCCGATTCAACTGGGATTCCTGGATATCAACGGCATGTACCAGGGTCTGGAGCTCCACAGCATTTCAAGAGATATCATGGAGCATGACATATCTATCTTCCTGCGGCACGAGTTGGACCGCATACGGAAGAGCTTCAATTATGTGGCTTGCAGCAACCAGAGGCTAGCTGAGCAGTGGCCGGGGTCTGTCAAGATCGGACAGCTTGTTTCTATGACACAGCCACTGTTCATCGCTGCAGCCACAGTTTGTCGTTTCTTGAATGACGCTGCTCTTGGTGGCCCTGAGGAGCTTCTGGCTAGGATTATTGAGTCAAGTAGCCGTACGCATATGTCTCGTCTCAACGACATCTATGCCTCGATTCTAGCTCTGCAGGTCATAGATAGACCGAGAACAGAGCAAGAAGAGATCGTCAAAAGCTTCCACTCAATCGTTGGCGCTATTGTAACATTAGCTTCACCTTTGGCAGTCAATAGTCTATCACTATTGCTGAACATCTCCGCTACGAAAATAGATATGAAGATCAAGGTTCTTCAGTCTGTTCTCGACGTACCCAAGAACCCAGAAGCCCCCGTCAGAATCCTGCATTTATCGTTCCGGGATTATCTCGTGGAC
This sequence comes from Fusarium ramigenum, assembly GCA_013186855.1. NCBI lineage: Eukaryota > Fungi > Ascomycota > Sordariomycetes > Hypocreales > Nectriaceae > Fusarium > Fusarium ramigenum. The sequence goes on along the minus strand of JAAOAT010000022.1, from coordinate 75,634 downwards.
CCTGATCTACAAGGGACTACGGACTTCTGGATCGATGAAAAAGCCATGCACAGAAGACTTGCAAGCCGTTGCCTCTTCATCATGGACTCGATGCTTCGTGAAAATCTATGCAGACTACCTTTTCCGGGAACATCCCCATCCGAAATTGAAAACCAGGAACTACTAAAGTTCATACCTCCGGAGCTTCACTATGCTTGCCATTACTGGGTACATCATTATGTATCATCCAATATCGAAGAGCACGAGGCCCGTGAGATCTATCCATTCTTAGAAAAGCATCTGCTCCACTGGTTGGAAGCAATGAGTCTCCTTGGCCATATAACCGACTGTCTAACTATTTTACATGCATTGGATACATGGCTAGAGGTAGGATGCTTCTTCAACTTCGAGTGCACTATACTTACGACTCTAGAAATATTCCTGTGAAGATCTTTCAGACCTTGTCAAAGACTCTTTGAGATTCGCCCGAACCCATCTTTCCATTATTGATGAAGCGCCACTGCAAGTCTATTCGTCAGCAATAGTATTCTCTCCGACAAATAGTATCGTGAGACGTCTTTTCGCGAATCAAGTCCCTAGCTGGCTTCTATCGTGGCCTATCGTCGATGATGAGTGGGGGCCCTGCTCCTTGGTCATAGGTCACAGCGGTCAAGTCAAGTCAGCCATCTTCTCACCTGACTCAAAGGCCATCGCAGCGATCTATGATGAGAAAACTATTCGCATTATTTCAACTTCGAGTGGTAAATGTGAGCATGTATTAGCTGGACACTCTGGTGTAATTCAGTCAGTAGTCTTCTCACAAGACTCGAAGACCCTAGCCTCGAGCTCAACTCATGGTACAGTACGAATCTGGAATCTGCAGACGGGAGACTGTGACGAAGTCTTGAAGTATCCCTCACCTACGGGAACAGCTTTTACCTTCTCTCGCGACTCGGAGGTACTACTCACAGCAAGTGGAAACCAATTCGTAAGAATCTGGAAGACACAGACTTGGGACCTTATCATTCTGAGTGGACACACAGCGGCCGTTAACTCAGCTGTTATTTCACATGACTCGAGGATGGTAGCCACGTCGTCCGATGATTCAACAGTAAGACTATGGAACACACAAACGGGTAGATGCGAGAAGATATTGAAGGGCCATACAGGAAGGGTCAATGCAGCGACCATATCATCTGACAATCAACTTCTTGTCTCTGCTTCTGTCGACCAAACTTTACGGATCTGGGATCTAGATGCGAGTAAATGCACAAGGGTGCTCAGGGGCCATGAATGTCATGTCCTATTAGCGGTATTCTCGCCTGACTCACGCTTGATAGCTTCCGGAGATGTGGGGGGTCGCATAGGGATCTGGAATGCTCGAAATGGAGAATTTATGCACGAATTGAAAACTTCCTCGTACAGGGGGATTTTCGAGTCGCTGATGTTTTCAGAAGATGCGACAAAACTGATTGCCATCCTCAGCACACGAATAGCTCTGATACATGATATTCAGAGCGGAAAATGTGAACAGGCCTTTGACTTCTCAGCTTCAAGTTTGAACTGGTCAGTTGAGCTTTCTCATGACTTGACAATGATTCTCACAGCTTCTTCGGATGACAATACTGTCCGAATATGGGACCCTCACACTGAAAGCAAAGGCCTCAAAGGCTCCAAAAGGCGGAGTAACAAGATTCTCGAAGTTGAAAGATCACCAAATGGGAGAGCAGTGGTATTGAATACGGCGAGAGGCCATGAAATTTGGTCCCTTCGCCGAAACAAGTTCGAATGCCTGCTGGCAAGCGACAACCTGTTGCTTAGCGGTAGAGATTTCACTCAGTTCTCACCTGATTCCGGCACGGTTATTATTGCCAATGAGAGGTCTATTACAATGTGCAGTGTGGAACCGGGGGACTACAGTTGTTGCTTCGAAATCAGCAGCGGGGTCTGGTTATGCCTTTATTCGGAGGATTGCAAGATCCTGGTAACATACCACAGAAATCGCACCCTCTGCTGTTGGCATTTGGAACATCATAACTATAGACGTCTTCCAGACGTCCGCTATATCGACACTAATCGAGGTCCCTTCGATCCGATAACAGGTAGGGACGTTATTTTTCACGGTAGCGTTATTCATGTGGTGATACATCCTCATCAGAAGCTGCCTATGTCGCCTACCTGGCCGGCTCTAAGATGCTATCATACATGGATTACGGTCGAGAACGAGAAGTTCTTCAAACTCTCTCCAGAGTGTCTAAGTGCCGAAATAAGCATATGGGGGAATATAGCTGTTGTGGATTGTATTTCTGGAAAACGTATTATCCTGAGCTTTGACGTTGGTGAAGCTGGGCTGCCGCCATCTTGTATGGAAAGGGAGAAGAACTTAGATGATTTTGACTTTTGGAACCTCGAGAGGGAGAATCATCTATATGATTCCGACCCTGATGCATTTATGGACTATTTGTTATGAAGGTATTGGCTGGATTGACTTCTGTTAGCTACTGTCATTAGCAAACTACTTGACTTCTGGCCCCTGGGTAAGACTTGAAACATTTCCATTACATAGGTTTAAAGGCATATCGCGCTGCGAATCTTTATCATACTGATTGATCATTAAATATTGCTAAACATGGCTGTGCTGTTTGCCCCTAGGGGAACTCGAAACCACGGGGCACTGAATAAAACTAATAAGGAATACAAGTAAGACCTCGGGATTTTATTCCTTTTAGCACTAAAAGCTGCCCCCGGAAAGCCCAGCACTTTGAAGTTCGAGAATAGTGAAACACTATTAACATAAACCTCAGATTGATGTTGCTTAGTACCATAGCTTCTCATTTGGCTCCACACCCTTCTCTTTGCAATGGTCATAATAGAGCTCTGCGAAACTAAAGATGTCCATCGTTTCCCTCAAGCTATCATCATCATTAAAGAACTCGAGGCTACCGGTAATAGTAAACACCACCTCGGCGCCAGCACCCATAAACAGCGTATGAATAGTGCCTGGGTTTTCGACAACATAGTCCCCAGGTCCAGCGACCCAGTCATACCTACAAATGTCAGTCAATACACCACAGGTTGAGGTCATATACTTACTCCTTGTATCTCCAATTTCCAGAAAGTGTAACAGCTGTGACTGTACCCCGATGTCTATGCTTTCCGAGCCAGCAATCGACAGGCGTTCTCAGCCCAATAACGAAACTACCAGATCTCGTTTCAAAACGAAGAGGCTTGAGCTCTAGCGTTCCTGTCCATGGATGCCATAGAGTGTCTTTGCTGGAGTTGACATAGACATCTGGAGAACTGTGCTTGTCGGTGAAGACAAGGGCCTTTCGATCTTTATCTGTGAGTACCGATTCACCCTTGGAATGCTCCAAGAGATCAGAGCTCTTTTGGGTATTCTCTGGTGTATCTTGGGTCTGGGCTGGGGCCATGGTGAGGAAGGTATCAAGGCAGTTAGAGAGAGTTCTGGGTGAGATTGTTGCAGTGAACAACCTGCTATACTAGTCAGTCGAGTGAGGGCCAGGAGCCTGATTTATATGCTCAACAGCACGCTGACTAAATGGACGCATCTGATACGTGTCGTGTAATTTTGAGTTGGCAGGGTTGGGTAGTTTCATGCAATGTGTAGATCAATGCTACCCCAGATTTCCGAATGACTCGGTGATTGCTGTCTGGCACTGGGCGGTGTAAGCAAAAATAGAAATTGTGTCGCCAAGTTACCGTTCTTGTTCTCTGGACTTTGGCTCACCTGGGAAATCCGTAGGGGTCTCGACAGGGTTACCCGTCTGTGCCGTCTTCCTGTTGCTGCTCCCCCGCGGCAGGGGACCTTTTCTTGGGGAAGATCGACAAAATGTTGGCTGCAGACGTTGGGCATCGCTGCAGCGCTTTGACTTGGGTTACTCATGAAGACACTGACATGACTCGCTCAAAAGACGCTCTGCAGCGGGATCCATGGGAATGAAAGGATACAGCAGATGCTGTGCCTCAATAATCGAGTCAATGGCGGAATTGTGTGATGCTGGATGGATAAGCATAGGTGGGGTAAGTGAATTGGAAATGGTTTGCATCTGAGATTCAGAATTGAAGAAGTTTGGGTTTTTTCGGTAGAAAATGTAAAACACACAAACATGAGCTCACGCTTTTAGAAGTGAGATTTTCTTATTGAATCTATGCTAAGGGGTAGCGGAAGACATTGATGCAGAAAGAGGCAAGAAAACATTAAATGTATTGACGGTATGGGGTAGGCAGCTTTGAGATCTGCTATGCCACTAACAGAATCCACAGACTACACACGGCAAAGAAGATAATCGACTAAGACCCATAACTTGAAGAGCGTCATCAGATACGCGATAAGACGCCAGCCCGCCTAGGACAAATTACCGACGAACCTAACGTACAAGGACAAGTAGCCGAGGTTCCACTACCCGTGAATCTCCATAATCTTGCATCAGAGCCATCCATGGATTCAACACCCTCTGTTCGACGTCGCCGCCGCAGACGCGTTGCCGAAGAGAACCGGAAACGTGCACCTCGAGCGTGAGTCTCTAAAGAGCAATGGAATTGACTCAGAACTGATGATATCACCATTATTAGGTGCGATCGATGCAAGGCTCGGAAGAGCAAATGCATTGAGTCAAGTCCAGGCATTTGTCAAAGATGTGAAGCTAGCCAGCTTAGTTGTCGCTTCGACAGGTATGTGACAACTGCATGATTGATAAACAGGTCAATCTGACAAAATGCAGAGATAGGTTGTCTCCACGACAAAGTCAAAGCCCAATGCCCGCTGGAGATGCTACCATTACTGCCGTAGCTGCCTCGTCTCAAACAGGGGCAACGCCACAAGAAAACATTTCCATAGAAAGCCGTACGAACAATTAAAAACCCTTTGTAGACAATGAACTAACAGGTGCAGACCAGACTGAGAGTATACTATGGCCCCGATTTCTGACAAGACTGCGCGAAGCCTTTTCTTTGGACCCGATATCAGGTCCAGAGGAGCAAGATATGGTCAATCTGCAGGCTGTAGGTATTGCTTAGACAACCCGACAGTCATATGAGACTGATCGTTTCAAGAATATTACCCGGCCAGACAATCCATCACAAGCAGAACAGGCTCGCCTCAAGAAGATTGTCGACTCGTTTCCTCCCCGCTCCATCGCCGAGTTTCTCGTTCACGTCTGTATCAGACGCGGCACGGATGTCTTCTTCTACTTCGACCAAGCACAACTCATTCATGAAATCGAGCAGTTTTACACTAATCAAACGTGTCCATTGAGATTCGATCCCAGCTTCATCTGTCTCGCATTGACAATCTTTGCACTTGGCAGCCACTGGACCCCTTTGGAGCGACCAGGCCATTCGCGAATTGATGAACACGATCCCGGGCGGTTGTTCTTCGAGCAGGCCAAAGTCCTTGTACCAGATGTAATAGAGCTTCCAGGCCTCAGATCTATCCAAGTGTGCCTGATACTCGGTGTCTACCTTATGCCGCAGAACGCAATCGGATCGTCCTATGTGTACACGGGTATGGCTTTGAGGAAGGCTCTGGCATTTGACCTGCATCAGGACTCGGATGATCAAGCGATGGATGCGCGAGAAAGGGAAGTTCGTCGGCGGCTATGGTGGTCGATATACTCACTTGAAAGGTAAGTTCATGCCACTCCTCGTGTGGGCGCCATACATACTGATGCCAAGCAGGTGCTCGACAATAAAGCTCAATAGGCCACGATCAGTGGCGCCTGAGATCATTACCGTCCCTTTACCGACTGTTCTGCCAGAGTTTGATGATTCCCAGAAGTTCAATAACGTTCTTCTTCAAATTGCCTTCGCGCGTCTCATAACCATTTTGGACAAAGTGGCTGACTGGGAGTACGTTCCACTTTACTGTCCTACTTCACATGCTGATATTTGTAGGTCGGCAGTGACAAACCCTCCACGACAGGCAGATACAGCGAGCCTGGAGAATCAACTGAGAGAGTGGAAAGACTCGTTGCCTGTCACCTTTGATCTGGAGACGATTCCACCTCAAGACTCACGCTATCGCGCCGTCTTTCACCTCTGGCTTAACTATTACTATGCCTGGATTGTTATGGGTAAGATGTCTCTCATTACAGTCGTAAGAATGACTCTTCGCCGCCATCTCGGAGATGACTCAGAGCCATGCAACATTGACGACAAGGCCGAAAAGCTATCAAAATCATGCGCCAAGGCTTCTAAGAAGCTGCTTCAGCTCTTTGAGGATCTGAACCAGACTGGCTATACCACGCGATTCTCATTCACCGACTTCCAAGGCTGCAGCATTGCGACCATTGTCACTCTCATAGCAGGTATCCTTGATAGGGACCCCGGATACGAAAGACGCGTCAGATTTGGGCTAGACTTCTTGCGCAGAATGGCGACAGGCAACCCAAATGCCCAAGTTGGTGTTCGGTTTGTTGAAGCACTTCGCTCCATCTCGAACGAGGCCTGGAGTAAGCTCAGTCGGTCTAGGAAGCCAGCTACCAACGCCACTGACGAGGGGCTACAATCATCTGCCTATAACGAATGGGCGGAGTGGCTGTCAAACCAAGAACAGTCCCAGAGCGCCATCAACGTCGAGGCGACTAGCGATGGCGCATTAGGTGCTGATCAGAATACACACGTACCTCCAGGTGCTGACGCCGAGTTTTGGCCTACGGGACCTGAAGTTTTGGAATGGAGCTCACGCACTGATGCTGTTCTCGAGCCACTCGCGGTTCCACAGCCGCAGGCCGGGGAGCAGCTTGATCCGTTTGAGACATATCGCCTGTCGACGATGTATAGCGAAGATCAGCCGTTTTTGATGGGGCTCACAGGCTTTGATGTGCTGGACTTTGCAGGCTATCCTCCTGATATGGCACCATGAAGCACAGAGGCAGGCAATCGACATTTTGCGAATCGAATGCAATGATGGCACATTGGAATTTTTATGTAACCCAAGCGTGACTTTGCACTCAACTTTGAACAAGTCAGAGCGGAGTGGTTAGAAGCTAATTATCACACGAACAATGTGAAAAGTGTAGTCCTTGAAGCAGAGAAAAATAACGTGTATTTTTGCTTTCCCCAGCTCGATACTCAATGTGCATGTCGTTCCATGCCTTTGTTCCTAGCATTCATCAAATTCTACAGTACCGAATTGAACCGGATCGGAATCCCACCATCGACCTGCAGAGACTCCAACTGACTGCGATACACTAAACCGTCCTTCATAACCGCCAAAATGTACTTCTCCGGGTGGTCAAAAATCTCAATATTCTCCAACGGATTCTTGTCCATGATGAGAACATCCGCTTGGAAGCCCTCCTTCAGTTGACCTAGAGTATCCTCACAACCCATCATCTTAGCAGGATTCACTGTCGCGCTTCGCAATATCTCAAGAGGCTTCAGTGCTTGGGAGCGTAGAGAGAACTCTTGGGTCTGAGCAGAGCCAAGGGGACCAAGGAGATCGCTGCCATAACACATTGTTACACCAGCTTCTGAAGCAATGCGCAAGGCCTCAAGTCCAGATTTCAGAACCTGCGCATTCTTGACTTGCGACTCTGGAGGCAAGAAGTTTTTCCACTTGTCAGTGGCCATTTGTGCATACGTGATGAGTGTTGGGGTAAGATAGACGCCCTTCTCAGCCATGAGGCGAGCTGTAGGAGCATCGACAAAGTTACCATGCTCAATACCCTTGACTCCGTTGTCGATACAATGCCTTATAGCCTTGGTGGTATACGCATGCGCTGTGACGAAAGTGCCAGCGTTGTTGGCACACTCCACCATCGCCTGGATCTCTGACGTGGTGAACTGCAGCTGTTCCAGCTTGTCGGTTGGTGATGCAACGCCGCCAGATCCCATAATCTTGATAAAGTCTGCTCCGCAGCGAACCTCGTCTCGAACAGCGGCCATGCACTCTGGTACGCCATTGCAGATGCGGCCTAAAGATCCAATAGCGTGTCCGCCACAGCATTCATGCTTCTCGTAAGAACTTCTCAAGTCACCGTGGCCACCTGTTTGCGAAAGCGCATGACCTGAGATGAACAGACGAGGACCGGGGAAAACACCCTCTTCAATCGCCTCCTTCAATGGAACCTGGGCGCCGCCGCAATCACGAACGGATGTGAAGCCGCGGTAGAGCATTTGTGAGGCGACATATGGCTGTCGCAAGAGTGAAATGTCATTGGGGTTGCCAAAAACCCGGGATAGGTCCGTGAAGCCCGGTGTCGCGCAGAGATGAACGTGGGCGTCGAATAGACCTGGGCATAGGTATCGGCCTTTGCAGTCCACGACGTTGTAGCCATCGGGATACTGGTCAGGTGTTGAGGGGTAGACGGTCTCAATTTTGCCGTTTTTTGTGGACAGCGATGCGTCTTCGAGGATGTTACCCGTTGAGACGTCGATGATGTTGGCGTGAATGAAGAGATGCTTCTTGGGAGGATGACGAAGCCATGGCTTGATGTCTGCGCCAGGTACAGTATCAATTTGAGTCATGTTGACGTTGATAAGCTAATGAAGAATACAGTCTCCTTTCCAAGACCAGATAAGGGAAGTAAAATTGAGATATCGACCGAGAAACCATCCAAGACAGTGGCTTTTTATCACAATCTCCTCTCAATCGCCCCTCGCGCTGTGTAACAACACTCTTCGCCGATCATTGCCGATAGCGGACGAGATTATCGCAGTCGGCAACATGGCCATCGGCAAAATGTCACTATTCCCGACATTGAGCCATCGGATCGATGGTCTATCTCGTCGGCTCCATGTCCTTTCCCCGCATTATGATAAGGTTCTCCCCATAGTGGCTCCTGTCACCGAATATCCGATGCCCGGAGCTTGTCATTTGATGACTTTTTGATAACGGCGAACAAAGCTGTTGAGATCATGATATAATTGAGGTGTTCCCCACGAAGGATCAGCGCTGTCCATCATGCACCTGCATTGACATTGTCTAGACCATTTCTTTGCTTCATCTTCAATTCGCTATCATGGATAACGCCCTTGAGAAGAAAATGTCTGCGCCCAAGTCTGATGAGCCGGAGGCAAGCGGCGAGATCCTTGACATGGACGATTCATACACTCCTGAAGAAGAGAAGGCGGTTCTTCGCAAGATCGACATGGTCATTTTGCCATTTGTAAGTCACTCAATTGTAATTAACCTTGTTTCATGACTCACAAATTGTACAGATGTGCTTCGTCTTCTTCCTCCAATACCTTGACAAGCAAAGTCTCAGCTACGCCGCTGTCTTTGGCCTCATTGACGATCTCAACCTGACCAGCTCCCAGTATTCCTGGTGCAGCTCCATTTTCTACGTCGGCCAATTGGTCGCGGAGTATCCCTGCATCTACCTCATGAGCAGGCTGCACCTCACCAAGTTTGTGGGAGTCACAGTGTACGTGCATCATTCTCTCCACCAAGTTCTCACTAACAGGCTTCTAGTATCGTATGGGGCACTATCTGCATGTGTCTCGCAGCTCCTCGCAACTTTGCCGGTTTCGCCGCCGTTCGTTTCCTCCTCGGCTTCAGCGAAGGTGCCGTATCACCAGCCTTTGTCACCATCACGTCCATCTGGTACCGCAAATCGGAACATACACTTCGCACTGCCCTCTGGGTCACCATGAATGGCGTTGCACAGGTCGTCGGATGTCTTCTCATGTACGGCATTGGAAAGAATACGTCACTTGGTCTTGCACCATGGCGTACTCTGTTCCTTGTCTGTGGTGCAATGACCGTCGTCGCTGGTATCGCGTTCTTTACGCTCATGCCCAATGGCCCAAGAGATGCCTGGTTCTTGAGCCCTAGAGAACGCGAGGTATTGTCGATGCGCATGGCCCGTGATCGTGAGGGAGGCGACAAGACGAGCTTCAGCACCAGTCAACTTCGAGAGACGCTCATGGACCCCAAGGCTTGGGCAGTCTTTTGGTTTGGTGTTCTAGTCACGATGCAGTCACCCGTGCTTACCTTTGCGTCTCTTGTCATCAAGTCGGTCGGTTACACGCAGCTCGAGACTATGCTCTACACGGCACCATCGGGAGCAGTTCAGATCGGACTCTTGTGGATTGGCGTTGGTCTCTGCACTTTGTTTCCCCGGCAACGCTCGTTGGTCGTTCTGGTTCTTATCATCCCACCTCTTATTGGCAATGTCTTCTTGATGAAGCTTGACGTCAGTGCTGGCTGGAGTCTGATCGCTGCATCATGGGTAGTAAGTGGAGTGATTCATTGTATTTGACATCTGCTGACTCTTTGGATAGTCGTCTTGCATTACAGCTTCAATGTCGATTCTTCTCTCACTCTCCGCATCAAATGTCAAGGGCAACACCAAGAGAGCTCTGGTAAACTGCATGTTCTTCATCGGATATTGCGCAGGCTGCATTGGGTCCCCCCAGCTTTGGACTCATGGTCCTCGATACCGAGAGGGCGTCATCACTAGTATTGTCACCTGGTGTCTCCTGTTCTTGACGATGATTATTTATCGAACCCTTTGTATTCGAGATAACAAGAAGAGGGACCTAGCTGGAGAGTGTCACAGCACCGGGGAGGTCATTTTGGATAAGAATGGTTTGCCCAAGTCTGACTTGACAGACAAGGAGGACAGGGCATTCCGATATAGTTACTAGATGGCTACCCGGGTCGAACTCAGATGTATGCATCACAGCAGACTGGGGGGCAGAATTGGATCAGTGTAAATTAGGTGTCGAGGTTCAGTTATCATCCAGCGTACTCTGTAGAAGTTCCAACTATTCGCAAGATTAAGCACTCTTTGTGCCATTCAAAGACTGCTTCTAAATCCAAGCATCAACAATGCATGTTATTCTTCTCAACATGCAAGGGATTAATTTTTCCCTTGATACCCCGGCCGGCCAGCTTGATCCACTCAGGCTTGCCACCAGCCTGTTTGAGAAAGTCGATGACATAGTGATCGTAAGTGATGTGAACGGAAGCTTCACCAGTCAGGAGCAGGTAGGGAACCTTGTTGATCTGAGGAAGCTTGCGAGCGGGCTCGACTTGAAGATAACAGTTGCAGTGAGCGAGAGTCTCCTCACCAACGGACTCACTTTCAAGTTCTAATGAACAGTGTTAGCAAAGGCTATCGGAACAAAATGTGTGATGAACTTACCGGATGGGTTGCTGACTGGAGGGTCGTAAGTCACAGGCGTGTTTGTCAAACCCCAAGGCGAGCCAGCATATCCACCTAGTCCCTCAGCATAAGACCAGTAAGGCGAAATAGCAGCTTCAAAATTGATGCTGCCCGCGATGTATCCAGGGCAATCGTTGAAAAGCAGAAGAGGGTTCCTGCTACCAAGCGAATGGGAGATGAGGTAAGCCTTCTTCCCTAGAAGTGGGAGAAGCTCACATCTACCAGCGCGGAGAGTGTTCTTATAGCCGACAAAGCTAGTAGTAAGAGGAATCAGCGACTTCTCGAACTGATGATACACAGTATCGCCGTCAGCTCCACTGCCAGGCCACTGAGTATGCAACTTGGCCTGAGGATAAGTTCCATAGTTCTCATGAGAAGAAGAACTTCATGACAGTCCCAGTAGCTGAACCTACTGCCGTGGGGAAGCTAGCGATAGCGTTCTCAGCGCTGTGACCGATGGCATTGTTATCGACCAAGTACACAACATAGCCTCTCTAGGTGAAGTGGCCTTCTCGCTTCACTGATGGGTATTTGCACAAAAGAAATCTCCTGTGGTGTTAGCGAAGCCTCATAGCGTGCGATGCCTAGCTGAGAGTGTATTCTACCAACATTCTGATCAACGTGGTACTGAATACCTCAGAAATCGCAAGAAGACGGCCGCGGAGCGTGCTTTGCCATCCCCGGTCAAGTTTCTCTGATCTTCGTGACGATCCTTATTAGAAAAGTGGTGCGCAAGAGTCCTGTTCAAAAGGCCGCTCTGATCGTCGGCAGAGGTTTAACACATATTATCAAGAGATTTATTATGGCATCAGGTGTTTTTACGCATTGATGGTTTTATGGTGACTTTAAAAATCATGACTGTCGTTCCTACTCCCTATTGCGCTTAACCTTGACAGTCCTTTGACATCTCAGTCACCCAAGTAGAAGTAATGCTGGCCAGTAAACTCAGCACAGTCCACACTAATGCTGTTGCTCTGCGACTCGACGTCCCAGGTCTGGCAATCCGAGGAGCAATCATCCGTAGGACACGCTCCCATCTTGGCGGGCGTTCTGCTGTCGGTGCCAGTCACGAGGGCCTGGAATGCCATAAAGCATTTGCCATCGGGACAGATATCGGAAAGGTCTGCGCAGATGTTGTTGCCCTTGACCCAACTCAGAGGCTGCGACTTTTCGCCGGCGGTGAATTGAGGGCAGCCGTCGTCTTTGACCTTGATTTGGCCACCGTATTGAGCTGAAGTGAGACTGATGAAGAGGAGGGCTGATGCGAAAACGGGCTTCATGATGAACGTGTTAAAGTTGAGGCTTGAGTTTGCCGGGAAAATGAGATTAGTCGAACTTCTTGATTCTTGACGAAATTTCGGGAGTCTTATGAGATGCAAGAAAAGGTTTAGAGATGGTAGATAAATGGAAATGGCTGCTGTCTCCCGCTTTATATGATCATCAGCATCTTTGACGACGTGTTGGATTATTTCCTTGTGTCGTTGATCTTCATTATGCTGTGCCCATATCATGGAAGCAACTCGTCAGCGTCAGATTTTAGTTCATCTTGGTTTTATATCCCACCGCGAAAACACGGCAGTGCTCAAAATAGCGGAGTTGAAGGAATAACAGTGGATATCATCACCTATAAAAGGATGCAGAAGGAATGTTTGATCGGCGGACACAGACTTGTCTTAATCACTCCACTTCGGAATCCCGCATTGAGGCTGAGCTGTTCAGACCATCATGGGTTGCCAATTCTATAAGCTTAGTGGGTATGGAAGCCCCCTCATGTCTATGTCCTCTGAAATTTTGTTTTAAGCAGCAAATAGATTATTGCAGGAAAACAATGAGTTCAAGTGCCCTTCAGACACAAGCATTCTTTCACGAACCACATTCAGAGATCATGACCTGGACTGGTTAGCTGTAGTTGGCATTCGATTTTGGCGCTTAGCGCAGTTTCAGGTACTTAGGCCTAATTAGCAAACCATCAGCCATCGAACTCCGCTACAGCAGGTTTCAACCTGTTCATCTTCCGTAGTATAGTGGTCAGTATGCAAGCTTGTCACGCTTGAGACCCGGGTTCAATTCCCGGCGGGAGAGTCGCCTCATGATCTAATCATGCTTTAATCTTTACGTTTTGCTGCATTTTTTATTTATTCTTTAACTCACTATTACTTCTCCATTTGAGCGTCTGATAATTATAATTACATTTAACAAGTTCCTCTGATACCACTAACCCAACCTGCAATTCCAAACGAGCCTTGGTTATTCGAGGCGGTATCAGTTGAGAAACATTGAGTTCCAGAATGAGTAAAGATGACGCAGTTGGGATCGTTGAAACAAGCTTGAGAACATTGCTCTAAAGTGCTGCTGCCGGAGGTCAGAGGGATACCTCCAATAACAGTGTCGCACTGGATCTGGAAGGTGTCGATACACTGCTGAGGGCTTGAGGGGCATATGATATCCTGCGAAGCTGCTGCGGTGGTTGTTGTGGCTGCTTCAGTGGTGGTTTCAGTTGTTGACTCCAGGGTAGATGTGAAAGTGGTGGTGGTGGGGTCCTCGGTCGTTGATTCCTCTGTGGTAGTGTCTGTTGTTGTCTCCTGTGTAGTGGTTTCTGTTGTTGATGCCTCAGTGGTCGATTCAGCTGTTGTCTCCTCTGACGTGATCTCTGAAGTTGACTCCTGTGAAGTAGTCTCAGTTGTCGACTCCTCTGAAGTAGTCTCCGTTGTTGACTCCTCTAAAGTGCTGATTTCTGTGGTTGTCTCTTCTGAAGTGGTTCCTGATGTCTGCTGAGTTGTACTCTCGGTTGTCAAAACTTCGGTAGTAGTAGTATCTGTTGTCTCCTCGGTGGTGGAGATAGTGGTTGACTCCTCCGTAGTGAGGTCTACTGTAGTCTCAACGATGGAAGTTTCTGTCGTCGTTTCTTCAGCAGCGCTTGTTGTGGCTTCAGCCGTAGTGCTGGCTTCCTCTGTCGTTGTGCCAATCTCAGAAGCTGGGAAATCTGCGGTGCTTGAGGTGAGCGCTTGGGCAGTGGAGGACTCTGGTTCAACGATCTCCGTGCTGGAAATTACGTCTACAAAGGTGCTTGAATCTGACGTGAAGATAAAAGTGCTAAAGGGAATGACAGAGGACTTTGAGGTCTCTGGTGATGGTTGAAAAGAAGATGACATGTTTGACCATCTGAATGTGCTCGATGGGATGGGCTGTGTAATAGGATTCTGTGTCGTTACAACCCCGTTGGACTCTGTTGTTACCACTAGAGGCTTGCTTTCTGTCTCGATCGTTGAGACTCCCGGGGGAAGTTCGTCGGAAGACGAAGGGATCGAGATGATTGGTTCAATGGATGATGCAGATGTGAATTGTTGAGCCTCGCTTGTAGCAGAGGCGCTTGTAGTTACGTCTCCATTTACACACTGTTGAACTACAGCCGAAATTAGTTTTGCGCAGTCAGTAATCCAAGTGCTAACTTACCTCCAATAGCGGAGAGTTGGACCGCGATGCAGCCAGCAGGTTGCGAAGAAAAGGTGATATAGACTACACCATCTGATGGGGTTTGACAGAAGCCGGCCTCACCATTCGGAATGATGCGTGAGCTTTGGAAACGAAGAATATCCCCATCACGGAAGAATGTTCTAGTGATGGCACCACTAGGAACAGGCCCCTGCTGGCCGCCAAACACTTTGTAGTCCTCTCCGTTGAAGTAGATGGGGGCATTTCCTTCTAAAAGCTGCCCATCAAGCAAGTTGAAGACATTTGCATTGTCACAAATCTCTGACGGGGAGCCGATGAACCCTCCCAGATCTCGCCTCCGCAGTCGATTGTTGCTTGGGGTATTAGGAACAACACGGAAAACTACTTGCCCATCAAGAGTGCTGGGACCTGTAGTAGACGAAGGAGGAGCTGTCTCGACCTCTGTGGTCACTACCGAGGAGGTAACACCTGGTGAGAGGGAAAGGGATGATGAAGGGTTCAGAGTCACGGAGATATCCAGGCTCGTAGAAGAGTCGATACCAGGCAGTGAACTTTCTGCAGGCGAGCTTGTGGCAGCTGAGATGGGGACAAGATAAGTCGACAGGTAGGTCACACACCAAGATTCGGGCATCTGCTCCAGATCGCGAAAAGCAACAACTGGAAGGGCTAAAGTGCCCAGAAGGGAGATTATCCCAGACTTGACCATGATGCTCCGTGAGAAAAGTTGTATTTGCAAAACCACAGGCAGAGATGATACGAATATTTAAGATGCCAACAGCGATTTGAGCTGTAAGAGCTACATTCTTGGCATGCGTCACTCAAATGAGAAGGCAAACTCCTTACTAGACCTGTGAGCGTCCAAAGTAAACACCAGAGAAGGTTTTTACGACTTCTAGACCAGCTAATGCCAAGACTTGGAATGTTCTTAATGGGGAAAATCTGCAGACTGAATTAAAACGGGTTCAGTGGTGAGATCTTTGGAGAATGTTATTGTGAGCTTGGCTTCAACGGCACGCCCGACCACCAAATTGATTCAGACTCCCTTGCAGTCATTTTAGAATAGCTATTGGGTGAAAATCAAATTGTTTTGAAATGACTAAGTTAGCTCGATTGGATTAATAAGACGGCTGGTGCGGGACTGATGCAAGGGATGAAGATTATTGATCTCAGGCATTCTTGCAAGATTGCTATGCCATAACTGAGGAAACAGTCGTTTATTAACTACTTTAGAGAATAATATTACCAGTTTACAAAGTCTGAACAACGCAATTGTACAATAGTCCGGCCCTGGAGCTGAAGCCAAGTTTACAGGCAGATCAGTTGTGGTTGATCAATATTTATCCGTAGACAAACTTAAATTGAAGCAAGGGGTAATCATGGTCTCAGACTTGAGCGCCACGACAATCTGAAATGAACTCCGGGTATTTTGATTGGCTTCAAACCCGAAGTCTCTCAAGCCAAATGTCATCCGAATTACGTTTACAAATTTGAATGCCTTATAGCATTTTCGGGAAAACAATGGTTGAGTTTGATGCACGACAAGGTCGGGAAAATGCCGCACCCGAGGCAATACATCAAAATCGTTGTAAACTCTGGCGAGGGATCTAGAACCATGTGAGTGCCCTCAACTATATTGACAAGCATTCCAGTTGGCGCAAAGCTTCTACAGCGGCGAATGCAGTGTCATGAAGCTGGCCTTAGCTGTAACCTGGCATGGGGATTGGTGAGCTTGCTTTTGAAGTTCCATAGCCAACCAATTGTCATACATGCTGTTGGAAAGAAACTGGGTTTCTCTGCAAGGCAAGATACTTCTGCAGCCAAAGAATATAAATGTTGCACTTGATCGTCATATACGGGAGGATGAAGCGACAGGCGGTCGTCGCAGATGTTACGACCGTAACTTTTGACCGTATCGCGATAAGACTTGTCCAAATTACGCCATGAGACATTTTCTAATTGGGTATCAAAGATAGGGCATTTCTCGTATCAGTCGTTGTTCTCCAACTAACGTCAAGTCGTTAGAAAGCGGGGTTCATAATTCGCGTCTTCCCCTGCCAGTCGTCGCGTGGAGGTGAGCATGATTCAGGTAATCCCCAATAGAACGAATGTCTTTCCAACGGTCACTGATATCGAATCTTGAGATTTGAGACTGTTGGCTGAAATCTAGACCGAAATGCGCAATATCCGCCTCGATTCTCTGCCGTCGGATCGTGAGGTTGCTTCTCAGAGTGAGTGAGGTCAATGTCCATTCAGAACTATTTACTCATTTGCCAGATTGCAACACATGCGTGAGAAGGCGTATAAAATGCGATCGAACTGTTCCTTCGTGTCTGAAATGTTGTAGCCGAGGACTTGATTGTCCAGGCTATGGCTTTCGCTTGAGATGGGATCAGGGAGTGGCTAGCAGAGGGATGCTGACCGGGAAATCGGTCCCATTACGACCTCAGATCAAGCATAAGGCACCACGCACACACAAACAAAAAACACCTCACATGAGGAAGTCCACCGATGACGAAAAGTCTCCCTGTTGCCGACCTCAAGTAGCCACCGAAAACTCCCTGGTCGTATTGTCGCACACAAACCAGAACGTCGAGCTTGTCGATCGTCATGTCCGACAAGCAGCTCACGCAGTCCTCTTTCAACACTTCAACCACGAAGTCGCTTCAAGGCTTGCGTGGCTGGATGGACCCAAGAACCCGTGGCGAACCCTCGTCCTTCCTCTTGTGCCACGCTCATCCTGCTTACGACTATCAACACTGAGTTTGGCAGCAGCACACATGTCTGTCGTGTCTCCTCAGGATAAGGCGGCACTTGTTCAGATTCACCGAAGTCTTCGAGATGCGACTCTATGTCACCTGAACCGGCAGATGGAATACGAGCGGCACCGCGAAGTATCAAAGCGCGATAACAATACTCAAGTCTCGGTTCTGGTCGAGATCATCCTCGCCATGATTTCCTTATGCTACGCAGAAATGTTCATACCAAACTCGACGGGATGGAGACTTCACCTCAGCGGTGTCCGCACAGGGCTCGAGAGATATGACCCCGCAAATCCACACGAAAAGGTAATTTCTCAGTTCTGCGTGGAAGAACTTGACTATCTGGAGGTTTTCGGAAGCATATCCTCATTCACCTCGAGTTCGAGACGCCATAAGCCCCTATCACAGCGCGGGACGTCTGGTGACTACTTCAAAGAATTTACAGAAGCGCTTCATGACATTACAGCCACCGAGAGAAGCAGAGATCACACTTCTAAGACGGGAAAAATACTTGTTGACACTGATATGACCGTGTGGCAAGACAGGCTTACGAGGTCTTATGACTCCGTTTGCTCCCGCATTGACTCTACCCCATCACAAGATGTCGCTCGCCGGATAGGCCTCAAGTCTGTTCTCAAAGCCCAATACTACGCTTGCCTGGTGTACAGCTACCAAGCACTTGCTTCCGATCTAGAGAAGAGAGTTGCAATCCCTCCGCTGGTTGACTGTCTGTACAACGAGATCATCTTCATGACATCCTGCCCAACAGCATCTGTTGCACACAACATCTCATTCCCGCTGTTCATACTCGGAACAACCAGTCAATTATACACCGAGAATCAAGTCATGATCGAGAAGCTTTTCACCGAAAGCATAGCTGCGACAGGTTTCTCGTGCAACTCGGCAGTACTGCAGTTCTTGAGAGACTTCTGGAACGCAACAGCAGTTGGGTCGGCTCAAAATTGGATCCAGTATGCGAGAGACAACGAGGAGCGCATAAGCCCATTTATTGTGTTCTGATCATCGGAGTACAACGTTACATGAGCACAGTCTCTTCATCCTCAACTCCAAACAGCACTTTCATTGGGTCTTGGTAGTTCATGAATCCCAACGATGGCTTACAGACACCATAGCCTAGTAATCTTTGCGCTTGTGGTGTGAGTTGCCTGGCTCGCTCCAATGGTACCATGAGGAACTGGTTTTCTGCTGGGCGAAGAGTCGGCTTGCAGAGGAAGATGCCTACTGTCTCGCGATACTCGTTTCTGAGCACTCTATCAGCATCAAGCTAGTAGTAACGTGATTCGGCTTGTACTTACTGGGTAATATTCTGGCCACCAGCATGATACAGGTTGCCCAGAAAGATGAAAGCATCACCTGGCTCTAGTTCTGCGGGTACAGCTTCTTCGTCATATGGTTGACGCTCACTATCCCAGAGATGAGATCCCGGGATGCCGATCGTGGCGCCGTTCTCCCGTGTGGTTTTGGTGAGAGCCGTTACACAGCCAATCATTACTGGGAGCTCTTTGTCGTGGGGGTGATAGTCACTGCTTCCAGTCAGCAAAGGGTTCCAGACCAACGCATTTCATGCATGATTGTTCTACGGATAATTCTAGACCGTGGCGAAAGGGTATACTCACTCATCATCTCGATGCAGAACCTGCTGTTTGCCACCTGGATTAACCCGAAACGCCACAGTCGACGAAACAATAGGCTTTCCGCTGACAGTAATCCTCTGGTCCCGCTCCCAATACGTCAGCGACGAAGAGCACAGCTCATTCGCGACGTCGATGTAGAGAGGATTACAGGCAAGTTCAACACACGCATCAGAAACATTAAACAAGCCAGTTGCTCTTTGGGTTGTGAGGGGGAAGAATCCCGACAGGTCTGGAATATCAGAGTCAAAATGCGGTTTGAGATCTGCTCTGATCTGTTCTGCTAGCTGGTGAGATATAAGGTTCTCGACAATTACGCCGCCGTCGCGTTTGATGGCTGCGACAAGGTTCTGTGGCGTTGTGGATGGTTCCGCTGCGTCGAGACGCGCGAAGGATGGTTTAGTGTTAGCAGTGCTCAATGAAGCCATTTTGAAGCAGTAGTCAGATCGATAATTGTTACTGATATTTTTTTGAAGTCTTTGTCCTTATTTATAGACGTTATCATGACTTTCTTCATTTTGATATGACTCTATCATTACAACGAAGCTGTCAATGGCTCTCGCTAGCACTTCACTAGTCCAAGATAGGTTGGTCGGCAGAGAAAACTCCAAGCCAATTTCACATCGATCCAAGGCCTGGGAACTTCACATGAGCACGCTAGCCGGGCCAGGCTGGTCGGGAGAGAAAAGGCAGCGCGGTGTATTTCGGGGAAGGCTTAACCTGGCTGCCCGGGAGAGAAACGAGGCGCTTGCGTGGAATGATGGCAGCTGTAAACGATAGCAGGCTAGCCCATTATTGGTGGTTGTTGTCCTGGTGTTATCTTTCCCCGCATTCTCGACCAGGATCTAGATTGCAGTATCTGGTCATGTTGCTTTGTGTACCGGTAGTCGTATTGGGAAATTGGTTATAGATCTTCCCGATCTCGGTCCCTCCATCGCAAACTCTCCCTTTAAACCATTGTTCCCAAATTGGTTCCTATTTTGCATCTTGGCATGGTTCCTCTACTCCCCAGTCCATGATCGCGCCACATTCTCAACGACGATATCATCTACCTCCGAACTCCACTGGATATGGACCCCCCTAAAGACGACATCAAGGCTGAGCCAATCACTTACGATGGATCCGTTCACGAGGGCAGCCAGTTTGATACTGACGATGCGTATCTCAAGTCGCTTGGAAAGACTGCCGAGTTGCATCGCGTCTACAACTTCTGGACATGTGAATCTTCTTCAGCAGTTCCTTAGGCTTCAGCGCTGACAGTAGTACAGTATGCGCCTACCAGGTCATGATCAGTGCGACATGGACGTGCGTCGTCGTATTTTACGGTGTCATATTCGACGTCGGTGGACCAGCCTCGCTTCTCTACGGATCCATCATCGTCGCAGTCGGCCAAACCCTACTCATGGCCTCACTGGCTGAGTACTGTGGTATCTGGCCTACTGCAGGTGGTCAACAATTCTATGTCCAGAAGCTCGCAACTGCAAAGTACCGGCCGTTCCTTTCATACTTTGTCGGTTGGTGTTTGCTGCTGGCCGAGACCGCCACTGGCTCTTCCTGCGCCCTTAATACTGCCAACATCATCGGTACCATGGTGTCCATCTTTCACCCAAATGTTGACTGGAAGGTATTTATAGTTAGGCCCCTACTGTGGCGCCATGTGCTGACCTCCTTAGCCTTACCAAACCTTTTTGATATATCTCGGATTACTGATTATTCCATTTCTGATGAACTTGAAGCCCAGTGCACTCCCTCTCTACAGCACCGTCGGCGCCGTTTTCACAATCCTGGGCTTCTTTGGCTGGGCTATCACTCTACTCGCCACAGCCCCTAAGGCCAGCGCAGAATTCGTGTTTACCAAGTTTATCAATAATTCAGGATATACCAATAATGGATGGGTGTTCATTCTTAGCTTTTATACTCCTCTATATGGCCTTTATGGCACGGATAGCATGATGCATTTGGTTGAGGAGATGAAGAACGCGTCTCAAGATGCACCTGTAAGTCTCTTTGTTTGATAAGAGCTCAAGTTACTGACACGGCACAGAGAGCTATGGTTTGGTCTATGGTCCTTTCTGGCGTTGCTACCATCGTCACTGATCTTATTTTACTATTCTGCTGCGGTAACTATACCGAGTATGTAACAGCACTGTAAGCTCCCCTTGTCCTTGTTATTGTGACTCAAGCTGATGGCCAGGTCACCATATGTCACCTGGTTCTCGGATGTAGCGGGAAGCGAGTACGCAGGCATCTATGTTGCAATAGTCTTTGGCGTTGTGAACGTAAGTCAAACAGCAGATCTCACTTGCTTATACCGACAGCTAACCCTCTAATCCTCAGCTCCTTGTCTGCACCGGTATTCTTTCTTCGTGTTCTCGCCTAGGTTGGCGCATGGCGGAAGACAGGGCATTTCCATGGTCCCATCGTCTCCAGAAGATCGACCAAAAGCTCCAGATCCCATTGAACTTCATCTTCGCCATCATGGTTGTTGAGGTTATCATTGGTCTTATCTCTCTGGGGAGTGAGTTGGCATATAACGCTATCGTCAGTGGTGCTGGTGTTTGTTTTGCTCTCGCCTATGCGATACCGGTTACGGTGGTGAGTACTGTTCAGTAACGTTGATATTTGGCTGCTGACACGTTCGAAAGGCTCTTGTCCGAGGCCGTTCAATTCTTCCACCTCGCCCTCACTTTGATCTTGGCAGATGGGGATACTTTGTGAATTACGTTGCTGTTGCATGGGCGATGCTTACCATTGTCATATATGTGTAAGTGCTACATAATCGAGACTTCAGCTGGCATTCCCTGACTAACTCCCTAACAGCATGCCTCTTTATCTACCAGTCACGGGTGAAAACATTGGGAACATGAACTGGGCCGCACTCATAGTTGGGGCGACGTTCCTGTTTTCTGGTGTTTGGTGGGT
The DNA here is from genome assembly GCA_013186855.1 of Fusarium ramigenum. Lineage (NCBI taxonomy): Eukaryota > Fungi > Ascomycota > Sordariomycetes > Hypocreales > Nectriaceae > Fusarium > Fusarium ramigenum. The sequence continues at coordinate 53,734 of JAAOAT010000022.1, read as the reverse complement.
ATTCGGTGCAAGATTTAGATACCTGAAGGAAGCCCCCCTTGAGACAGAGCCAAGCACTGTAACGGGGGAGCAGTCGGGTAGTTCTTGACACCCGTCTGGAAGAGCCAGAATGCTTTAGAGATACTTATCGCCGACTATTTGAGATGAATGTAAATATGGTTTCTTTGACGGAGATCGCCATGAGCATAATGGGGTTTAATAAACATTATACATTATAGATCGCAAATCTATACCGAGTACCTTACCATGTATCACCATTCACCTCCGTGTTGCCATTTTGCATACAAAAAAACACAGCCATACAACCTCATAGCCGAACTTGTCAAGTAGACACCAAACTCCAAGTACACTGAGGCCCATATCCGAAGCCGTGAATGCCCTCTCCATTCCACAAACCATCTCATACTTCCAGCCCATCACTCATCTCGATGAACTGATTCGAAACGGAGACGTCGAGAGCCAGGTTCATCTTGGATGACCATAACCCGCTTGCACGATAAGCCGTGAGAAATGCATGCTTCCTGGGATGACCCAAGTTCTGTCAGACGACGTACTGGCTGAGACAGCACATCCCCCAAACAATACCATATATCGACTGTCGCATGGTCGTAAAAGTAAAACAGCCGTTGTCGGGATTCATCAGCTCCAAGTCCCATGACTAGCCATGCAATTGTATCAACGTCGAAGTTCTCATCCTCTACACAGTGCAAGCGGGCGCTCATGTTGACGAATCGTTCGAGGGAGACAGAGAGTGTACTTCTTCGTTCGGTAGAGGCTGGAAGGCTGGGACTTCTGCTTGGTCGCCCGCCATGGACAACAACCTGGCTTTCGTGCTCACCATAGCTCCTTGTGAGTTGTAAAGGATTCGATTCTTGGGTACAGGTCGATAGCTGCTGGCCTTCCGGAGAAGGATTGCGGATCTCTCCCTCCTCTGGCGTTGGTGAATGAGGCTCCTCCACCGGAAGGCTCTGCGGAAGCTTGGCAGCATTTCTCAGAATACTTGCAGGTGAGGGGTAGCCACTAAGCTCTCGTTTATCCTGTTGATCGGGCGACTTGTTATCGGTAGGAGATGGCAATGAGGCATGCTCTAGAGCAATGCTACTGACACCCGGAGGAGCAACAGCGACGAAGTTGTACTCGAACATAGGCTTAAATGTAGAAAGTCGATTGCCGAGAATGTGCTCGATAGAAAACAGGTTCGAAGGGTACAGAAATCTTATGTTTCTTTCCCAGTCCTTAGGTCTCCAGCAACCCAGTCGTTGGAGTATAGCAGTCTGAAGCTCTCTCGTGCTACCCCATGTGGCTGGAGGGTAACCAGATGGTGCTCCCCCCACATATCCCCATGGGAAAATAGGGATAGGATGAACGTTACCGACTAATAGCAGAGTCAGTATTGAAAGCACACATATTGTAACTGAAGAGGACGCACGGTAGATAAGCCAGACCCAAAGGAGTACCACGTAGTCGTAAAAGGGCCCATATGGATGTAGATTGAAGTCCTTGACGAACTAGATGCTGACTTCTCTCTCACATTCCTTTGTGAGGGCTTCCAGGTGGTCTGGATTGTTTTCTCTGCGTATCCATCGTAGAAACTCGTGCATATAATCTCGCCTTTTGGCCGGGGTAGCGTATTCGTCCACACGACGCCTTGAAAAAAAGCCAGAGATATGCGGCTGTTCTGACCTGCAAAGCGTATGCGGGAGTTGCCAACGGGGTACGTTCATACTGGGTTCCGGAGATATATGGGCGCGCAGATCAGATGCAAGGTGCGCCATGTTGTTTTGATGAAGCGATCTGATTTGTATTGCGATGAGGTGATGTGCTGCATGGATGGAGGATTTGAAGAAGAGTAAACAAACAAATTTCGATCAGAAGCGATGTTGAAACGGATCACGTGCGATGCGTCAGCTATCGGAGCTTGTATGCTAAATGCCAGCTGTTAAGCACTGCCAAGGGAAATAACTGCATGCAGCTGTAAACCTGGCAGTGTCAAGCGGAATCACTGCAGTGCTTACCTCTTCATCTCGCCTTGTGCTAATTACCCTCTGCTAAAAGCCAGAGTCATTATCAGATAAAAATAGAATTCATGTCTTGTGAAATATTGGGTTGTACAAAACTGCACAAGCAGTCAATACATGAGGGGAATACAAATTTCAGATCATAAATGATAGAGCCAGATCCATTAGTAACAAGTTACTCTTCATGACTGCGTTCTACTTGAACTTTTATATGTAGCTACTCATCCCAGATGGTGGCTACGACATCTCCGGTAAGCTTCACCTGGGCCAGCTTTCCGCCCTCCTGCTCCGTGATGATCTTGCCACTCTTGACATCGCGCTTCCAAATGACAACGGTTTGGTTTACCTGATGACCAACCGCAATCTTGTCACCAGCCTTGTTGAATGAGAACTGTCGGGGAAGGTATCCTCCGGATGGGACGGCCTGGATAGGCTTCAAGGTACCGTCCTCGTTGATCTGGAAAACTGTGAGGGTGTCGGAGGGACCGGATCCTCGCTGGGGAGAGTTGGCGAAAGACTTCTCGCGGTTGGTGACGATCACGAAACGCTGGTCGGGCTGGGCAAAAGTCAGTAGGGCTCACACGAAAGATATGCAGTGACTTACGCTCATAGCGATTTCGCTGATGGGGGCCGTGTTGGGAGGGAAGCTCGCGTTTAGCGATGGAATCTCAAAGACCTTTGTGAAGGAGAGGCCAGTGCGGGTATACTTGACGCTGTAAGAGTATACCTTCTGGTCAAGTTCGCCATTGAAGAAGAAGAAAGTCTCGCCATTCGCCATGATTCTGAAGAATCCATGGCGAGGTCCAGAACCACGAGGGGCGCTCAAGCTGCCCACCTCAGCAATGGGGGCAAGAGTGTTCTTGTCGTAAGTAAAAACGCGGACGACATCACCACCGAGATCAGGTGTAATGACATATTTTCCAGTGGGGTCAATAATGACATGGTGAAGATGGCTTGCTTCCTGGCGGTCTGCAATGGGGCCAGTCTGACTGATTTTCGTCGTCAACTCTTGAAGCGGCGCTGTGCCAGTAATAGCGCCCTTATCGCCGAGAGCGTATAGAGATGCTACTCCAGGAGTGCTATGTCATGTGAGTAAATCTATTCTCAAGCAATTGTCGGCGACCTACTATGAAGCACTGAAATAACCACGCTTGCCGTTTGCTCCAGTAATAATCTCGCCTGCAACAGCGCCTCCTACAGTTGACTTGACACGAGAAACGCGCGTCAAAACACCCTTGTCGCCAATGGTGAACGAGTTCAATGATCCAGGCGGTTGAAAGTTGAGACCGCGATCTAGACAATAAAGCACGTTGTTGGGCTTGTCAAGAGTGAGCCAATTAGGTCCAGGAGAACAATCTGTCGTTTTCGAGGTGACGGTTAGATCAAAGCCTTTGGCGGACTCGGTGAGGCTCAGAGTGCTCAGATTACCGCCGTAGTCCGCTACGAAAAGGTTGACGGCTTGGCTGGGCACCGCCAAAACGGCGGACCCTAGAAGCACACTGAGTAGTTTACCATGCATTTTGACGAACAGGACACGAAGTGAAGAGAGCGAGGAACAAAGTTCATCACCCTTGAGACAGGCACGACATAAAGTTATATTATCCTCGGAGGATAGACCTCCGAGTACTACAGAAGTCAAAGATCCACGTATATCCAGGGTATAATTGAGTTCGGTTGTCGGGCAGAATCCCCGCGATGGAGAGATGTATATCCTCCAATGGTGAGGTCACCGCTTGGCATCCTGACACGTTTGTCTTTAATTAACTTCGATTATGCCATGGCCCTTGTATTTAACCTTTACGAAACTTGAAACGATGCTAGCAGTCGAAATTGGTATCTTATCCGCGGTGATCCCTTTTCCGTTCCCCGCTTTTCCGTGAGGACTTTAGCCTAAGAAGGGTTCTAGAAAGTCATTCCAGCGGAGGGAGTTACTCCTTGTGCGGGTGATGGAGAGTGCCGTAATTAAAACAAAGCGGACAGGGCACGATAGAGCAAAAAGAATGATCACGCTGGGGATCGAACCCAGAATCTTCTGATTCGTAGTCAGACGCCTTGCCATTGGGCCACGCGACCTTGTCTTTGCTGACTAATACTCAACGAGCTCAGAAAATGCGTCCAGAAACCGAACAGCAGATCGCGTTGTCAGGTCGCAAACCGCTGGGACACTGTATCTTCAATCAGAGTGTCCTTTCAGATTCGCGCCAATTTGGACATTGTTTTTCGGAATGAAACGAGGCAAGGCCTCTCAAAGATATTGAGTATTGCTGTGTTCCGTGTTGGTTTCACGGATTTGCTTTAGAATTCTCATGTTCGATCACCATTTTTGATCAAGCTCAAGAATCAACCTCTTGACATAGCATTGCACTCAATCTCAATGCGCAAATAAATAAGCAAACTTGCTCCGCATGATGAATTATAAGTGTAGAGAATCTGCGACTTTCTTTATCTCTACAATCGACAGTTTTGTTCTTCACGTCGCGGTGCTACAGCTACCCTACAACTCACATGGGTACGATGTTGGCGACCAACGACAACGCAGCAAACTCCGCTGACTGATCGAGCCAATGACGTACCCGATCCGACCCTGAGACTAATTGCCGATGGCTTGGTCCGGTTGCCGGAAATCCTCGACTTCCGGGATGTGGAGTATCATCCGACGACTCAAAGCCCGGTCCCGACCTTCGGATCACACCGTCCCCACAACGACGACGTATTGAAACGCGGGGTTTAGAAATGATAAATTGCTTGAAGCGGAACCGAATTGAAGGCTAGAACTTATTATTCAATTATTTGTCATTTATTCATTCATCATGGCGGCCCCTGTTAATCTCAAAGATCTCACTATCGATAACATTACCGAGAATGTTCACGCCATCAACTCTCAGTGCAGTAATCTGCGACTGAAGTACATCCTTGAACGAGTTGTCACACATTTGCATGACTTGGCGAGAGAAACGAGACTCACTACAGACGAATGGATGACAGCTATCCAATTCCTGACACAAGTTGGTCAGATCTGTACGGATGTCCGACAAGAGTTCATCTTATTATCTGATATCTTGGGCTTGTCTCTCCTGGTGGACTCCATTGATCATCCGAAACCAAAGGGCAGCACTGAAGGCACAGTCTTGGGCCCTTTTCACACACATGAGGCAGAGCATGTAAAAGAGGGAAGTCTCATCTCCCAAGATACAGATGGCGAACCTCTTCTTGTTTTATGCACCCTCAAGGATGTGAACGGATCACCAATCCCCGGAGCAAGTATCGATGTCTGGGAGACAGACTCCAAGGGTTTCTACGATGTTCAACATGCGGATCGAACTGGTCCGGACGGAAGAGCTGTGCTGACGAGTGATGATAACGGAGACTTCTGGTTCAAGGCCATCGTACCTGTACCATATCCTATTCCTCATGACGGACCCGTCGGCAAGTTGCTTGATGTACTGGGTCGACACTGCTACCGACCCAGTCACATGCACTTTATGTTCAAGAAAGACGGCTACGATCCTCTGATCACGTAAGTCTGCCTGTCTCTGAAATCTCGATTATATCTAACAAATCTCCTTGTAGCGCACTTTACCTAAAGGACGATCCTTATGAAACTACTGATGCCGTGTTTGGTGTCAAGGACTCGTTGATTGTCAACATCAAGAAGGTCGAAGACGAAGAAACGGCGAAGAAGTATGGTGTCAAAGTTGGTGCCGCCCTGATGACATATGACTTTGTTCTCGTCTCAGATGAAGCGGCTGCGAAGCTCAGGAGGGAGAAAGCTGAGGAGGCAATGGCGAAATTGGGACGGAAGTTCAGATTTATTGACGATCTGCCTGTTCCAGATCTCGATTAAAGAATTATATAGCTATGGTAGACAGTTTACCTGATAGTGGCCGCGAGATGCGCTATAGGTAGGGGAACGATAATACAATTAGATACTGAACCAGTTCATTTGACTACTTATAAATATCCGACTCAACGCCCGCTCGACCATTCTTCGACTCAAGGCATCATTGACATAGTATCAACGTCCAATGCTTCGCCATACAACCCATCTAAAGATGGCATCTCAAACCCAAATCCAAGAGCATCCTGATCCGCCGCCATAAAATCTTGCAACAAGTTCGGATCAATGATTGAAGCCAACAATGAATGATCCTGTCCCGAAACAGCACTCGAAAACTGATCTGCAATACTGTTCAAGTCACCCTGTGTACCATCAAAGATCGGTAGTTCCGCATCGCCATCAGGCCTGCTCTGTTGCCGCTGCACGCATGCTCGCGCTACCTCTAGTCCTTCTTGAATCAGACTTGCACTTCTTCGAGCAACAGTAGCCTCCTCCATTGACTGCAAGATATCATGCGCTTTTACAGCATCGGCGAGGAGGTCCTCTGATGGAACAGCTGTAGGACCAAGCATGATGATATACAGCACGATCATCCCGGCGTACAAGGTGTAAGTGGAGTTGTACCACCAAGTCCGGAAGTAATGTCTATTTGCGTATGCATCGTACATGACGCAAATCGTCTTCCGTGCGGCATCCAAACACAATTCAGCATGTGTAGACATGTTGGCTTCAGCCGTGAGCATAGGCTGTTCCAGAAAAGGGCGATGGAGAACGATTCTTGCGTTGAGGTATCTGAGATGAAGTACGAGCTTCTGTTTAGCTGCCCATTCCTGCTCCCGGAATGACACGGCTGTGAAGTCCAGATAAGTTGGCAGCTTAGCCTTCCAGTCGTCAAGCAGGCGATCCAGTTCCTTCGCAACAGCGGACTTCTGAAGCAAAGTCAGACCCTTCGAGTCATAGTATAGTTCCTTCGAAATACGCCGTAGAACAGCAGCGAAATGAACCATCTCATTGATCATGGCAGCACTGCAATTTTCAAGGTCAGGCTGGCTCGATATCGCGACTTCTTGCCCTCTGATATGAGGCAGATCGATCTGGTAATTCCTAGGCTTACCAAGACTATCGCGACGACCTGCACTGCAGCTCATGTCAATCTCGTGAGAGTAAATGCACCACCACGTTCTTCGTGCTGCTTTGCGATCCTCAACCGAGTTGGATGGCGTTTCTCTTGCGATACCAATGGCTAGTGCAGTGCGGACGGCATGGCCGCAGTACATGTAGCATGCGTGAGGTTTAAGAGAGTTCTGACAGTACAAAGACTTTACTGGGTTAGTTTTCTGGTTTCACCGAGACTCAAGGCCACATACCATAAGGAGAAGTGTCTGGGCGCTCTCCAAAGAACAAACTTCGAAGACATCTCCGAGCAACATCCTGGACTTCCGGAAGTATTTCTTCGAGAGTTCTTGGCTTAATCGAGAAGGATTAAAATCCTGCCCCTGAGCCGGAAGCTTCATGCAGATATTGATGTCGCGCTCAAAGTCCTGAGTGATGCAAGAGCCAGCGACAATCGCACCCACAGCCACGACTATATGGTACAGGGCAAAGAAATGACGCTGAGTTTTATTGCTTTCCATTGAGGTTGGAGAGCTCCAGACGAGCTCCTCGCATTGTTTGGCGAAAGCAATGGGATCAAGCATAGGATGAAGATGGTGAAGGTTGTTGAAGAACTGTCTGATGTATTCGCGCTCAAGTCTGTGTTTCGATGATGTTAGAGAGTTGTCCGGGGATGCTCTGTTCTGGGTAGTCCCTGGAGGATTGCGATGGACCGAGTCCTCAAGTCCCGCAGCAGTCCCCTGTCTCATCTCAAGAGACGAACGAGTTTGGATCTCATCCTGGGCCCCTCCTCGTGTTGGGGGCGTCTTTGGTCTTGAAGGTGGTTCCAAGACTCCTCGGTCAGAAAGGAGATTGACAATGGAAATTGGCGATTGTGTGACGAGGCCATGACCTATGACATTACCATCTTGAGCGTTGGCAGAAAGAAAGCCGGAATTGCCGCTTGAACTTGGGTGACCGGGCGGTAGACTTTTCTGAGCATACACGAAGAATTGGTTGAGCAGCACAAAGTTGGACGATGTACCGTAGAACTCTGTGCCGTGAGTGTGCTGATTGATGTCGCCAACAACATCACCGTCGTCTATACGCCAGCCGTCAGTCCCAAGCATCACAGACGAGGATTATTACTATACCTATACGACCCGTTGAATGAGTCTGTTCGAGCGGTTCGCTCCGACGCGCCGCCTCATCATAATAACTTCGCGAAGAAGACAACGGCGACGGCGGCGTATTGCGCTGCCCATCGTTCAGCGCCGAAACCGTACTCGCCCTCGCATTCTTCCTCCTCAACCCGTAGACACAATCCCACTCATGTCTCACACAATTAGCACAAGGCTGCTGCTGATCGCATTTGGCCTTCTTCGCGCGACATCTCTGGCACGCATGCGACGCCCGCGGTAGATTTCGACGACTTGGTAACGATCCGGAACTTGCCATTGTTTGTGGGAGTGAGAATTTCCGGACTTCCGCCCCAAATAAGAAATGAATTGGGTCCCCCCCGCCCCGGCAGTTGCGCTAAAAACTGCCGAGAAGCAAGATTTCCGGGCTTGGGCGGAAGATCGGAGATACTACCGGAATTGGTGCGTGCCGAGAAAAGCGGTGCATCGTGACCTGGGAGTTGATAAACATGACTTGAAAGGCTTAACGACTGAAAAGTTTCATTTCCATTGCTCATTGAACTTACAGTTTGGATATTCGTGATGCCTGTCTTTCAAGAAACCTCCAACGCGGCGCGAGACCAGAGAATTCTCCCTTCGCGGGCTCTACCCGTACCCCGACTCTCTCAGCAGCCAGATTTGTCCAATGTCTCTGAAGAGCACAAGGAAGTCGTCGTCATTGGTGTAAGTCACAGCTCCCATTGATAAAATCGTTGTACTTACAAGAAGGCTGTAGGCTGGACCAGCAGGTCTGTTTCTAACCTTGCTGCTTGCAAGATATGGCATCACAGAAGCCTCACTTCTCTGTCTCGACTCCAAGCCGGGTACACTGAAAGCTGGTCAGGCAGATGGACTTCAACCAAGAACTCTTGAAGTATTTCAGAGTTTGGGGATAGCAAGTGAGATCATCAGCGAAGGCTGTCACATGGAGGAGGTGGCATTTTGGAACCCTGTGCAATCTAACGGAAACGCAAACGCAAACGGCAATGGCAATGGATTTCATGCCACCGGGATTGAGCGGACTAGTTTCGCTCCCGATGTCAATGTCCCTGCTCGTTTCCCGTTCGAGGTCACCATCCATCAAGGCCGCATTGAGCGAATCCTAGAAGAGAACCTTCATCTCTATGCAGGCAAGGGTGCCATCAGAAGATCGCATCGTTTTCTGGAGTACACAGTCGACGACAGCAACGCTGAATTCCCCATCGTGGTCAAGTATGAACAAGATCTTCCAGACGGATCGACTCAACAAGGCACCGTTCGAACAAAGTATCTTATCGGCGCAGATGGTGCACGATCAAAAGTACGAAAATGCATGGGTCTAGAGCTCGAAGGCGAAACAACAGATCACATCTGGGGCGTATGCGATTTCGTCGCCAACACAAACTTTCCCGATATCCGCAAGCGCTGCGCAGTTCACTCGGATGCTGGTTCTGTCATGGTAATTCCCAGGGAACAGATTGCAACGGGCGAGTATCTCACTCGTCTTTACGTTCAAGTCGCTGAAGAGGTTGACACGAGCGGTGATACTGGAACGGATAAGAAATCGGCTGATAAGAAGCGCCGTGGTGCCGTTACGTTGGAGTACATCTTTGAGCAAGCGCGGCAGGTTTTTGCGCCGTATGAGATCAAGATCAAGGAGGGGACTGAGCCAGATTGGTGGGCGGCTTATCAGATTGGGCAGCGCATGGCTCCCAGATTCTCTGCTAAGACATCCGACGGCGTGGAAAGGGTATTCATTGTCGGTGATGGTAAGCCGATTCAGACTCTCTTCGATAGTGTAGGGCTAACTTTATGCAGCCTGCCATACTCACAGCCCCAAGGCAGGACAGGGCATGAACGTGTCAATGATGGACTCTTACAACCTAGCTTGGAAACTCGTTCACAAGATCCATGGCCTCACTCCTCCAAGCACTTCCGGATCAGACCCTATCCTCGAAACATTCTCGCAAGAGCGTGTAGACGTAGCTAGCCAACTTATCGAGTTTGACGCCCAGTTCTCGCACATGTTCTCCGGTCGCATTGGATCAGCGGATGCCGAAACTTCAGGCCTCACCCATGAAGAATTCCTTCGAGTCTTTAGTGACGGTAGCGGGTTTACTAGTGGTTGCGGACTTCAGTACAAGGGAAGTCAACTGATAAGAGAACTGGGTGTAAAGAGCAACTTGTCGCGAGGAGATCCGCTTCTGGGCGCGCTGACGCCGGGACGACGACTGCTTGATGTTGAGGTGAAGCGCTATGCGGACGCCACTGCTCGGCATTTGCAAGACGGTATGTCCTTACGAGACCTTGGGTCCAAAGATTTGAGACTGACTTACTGACTCGCTTCATAGAAATGCCACCAACTGGCCGCTACTACATCCTCGTCTTCACAAGCAACGACTTACTCGACAAATCCGGCGTTTCGCAGTCAAGCTTACAGTCATCCGTCGAGATTCTACAAAAGTTCCCCAAAGGCACTGTAAATCTCATCGTGGTGCATCCACTCACGTCAAGGTTCGAGTGGACTGATCTGCCAGCGGGAGTAAAGACATTTGCCGAAATGCGAACTTATGGAGCGTCAAAGGAAGAGGACGTCTACGAGGTTTTGGGAGTTTCAAAGGATGATGGTGTTGTCGCAGTGGTGAGACCTGATGGATATGTTGGTATCATGGCGCCTCTGTCGAAGACGGGAGATGTAGAGGATTATCTGCGAGGTTGCTTAGTTACTGTTTGAGTTATGTACCACTTCGAAAAAATATCAAGCAGGAATTGCAAATTACCTCTGCGGAGCTAATCATTGTGGAAAAGAGAGTCAGCATCGTTGACATGTTTTGCTGACCATGGACTGAGTATTGAAGGATGCAGGATTCGTCAGCTTATGCTCGGAGACATTTTAAGCTATACAATGCAAAGAACTATCCGGCAGAAAGTAAGTATCCGGGTGCTTATATCTGAGTTTGTTTACAACTTAAATCAATTCGCGTTGTGCCATTAGCCCCAAACCTTTACTACACTGATCAGTATTCTGTAGCCTCGTTTGCTGCCTCACTAGTCGTTGCATCACAATGGCCTCTGCTCAAAACATCGTCAAGTGCGCCGTCCTTTCTACAAGCCGAAGGATATCTTACAGCATCGCACAAAACCTAAAAAATGGCCCGTGGATTGTCCTCGCAAACAGCTTCGGCGCTGACACTACTCTGTATCACCCTGTTGCCCAACGCCTCGCCTCATCAAACTACCGCGTCCTAAGCTACGATCATCCGGGTCACGGCCAAAGCACTCCCGTGAAAGACGTCGATAACGTCGAGATGGAAGAACTGATCAACGACATCGATGAACTTCTTCGTGTTTTGCACATCGACAGCATCCGCGCATGGGTCGGCGTCTCACTTGGTGCAGCCAGCGGTATCTACCTAGCCTGCCGTCACCCAAAATTGATTCAAAACTTTGCATACTGCGCATGCCCTCCTGCATCTTTCGGCGCTCTGGGCATAATGCCACTTGAAGTCTTTGACAAGATGCGCGCGCAGGCTGAAGCAGATGGGACTACTGCGAATGTCATTCGGCAAATGCACTATGGCTGGGCGAGCAAAGAGTGGCTTGATGAACATCCAGACCAGGATGAACGGCTCAAACTTGCTAGTTCGACTCTGAGTCTGGATGGCTTGCGTGCGATGATGACTTTGCAGAAGAACAAGCGGTTTGATATGAGGCCGCTCGTACCCCAGCTTTTAGAAAGCTGTGAGAAGATAATGTTTGTCAAAGGAGACCATGATGCGCACCTAAACCCTTTAGTAGATATGATGACAGATTTGGTTGTCAAGACTGCGGAGAAGAAAGGTATCAAGGGTGACTTCAAGGTTGTTATCGTGCCGGACTCGGGGCATGTCATGTACTTGGAGAACGAGAGCTATTTCGTTGATGCCATCCTGGAGTTCATTTAATAATCAGCTGTGGGTTAGCTTGAACTTTCATTAAATACGATTTTATGGGTGTGAATCCTTCGAGATGCTGACAGTTGGCGTTGGCGGCATCTCGATTGCGCTAGTTTGCACCCTTCATGTCAAGCTGCACCCTAAATGTGAGAATGCGCCCTGCGAATGAACCCCTCGATATTGGATGATGTGCATGACTTGGCACTGCTTTTCATATAATATTATAAATAGCTGATCCTAGTACTACTTCATGCCCGGTTGGTAACAACATTCTACAATTACTCTCCAGCTCTATCGCTCCACCACCATCACCTGCCATCATGGGAAGCATTCATCAATCTCATTCAAAAGCTTACCCAGACAAGAATGGCTACTACGGTCAATTCGGGGGTAACTTCTACCCACCCGAAGCTCATCAAGCACTTGAAGAGTTGGCTACCAAGTACCAAGAACTCCGCCACTCACCCTCTTTTAATCAAACTCTGGACAAGGTCCGCATCGGTCTCCAAGGCCGCCCAACACCAATTCATCATCTCGAAAACATCTCACGCGAAGTCGGCGGTGCTCAAATCTTCGTCAAGCGGGAAGACTTAAATCACACAGGCGCACACAAGATTAACCACTGTGTCGGTTTCGCACTCCTCGCTAAAGCAATGGGGAAGACTAAACTCATCGCTGAGACGGGGGCGGGTCAACACGGTGTGGCGCTTGCGACTGCAGCGGCATATTTCGGTCTTGAGTGTGAGATACATATGGGAGGTGTCGATACCGAGAAGCAAAAGTCAAATGTTGGGCGGATGCAGATTCTTGGAGCAAAGGTTGTTGCTGCTACAGAGGGGCAGTCTGCGTTGAAAGAGGCCAGCGACTCGGCTTTCAATGCGTATGTTGAGCAACGAGAGCATGCGCTATATGCGATTGGGTCGGCGATTGGACCTCACCCATTTCCACTGATTGTGAGAGACTTTCAGTCTGTGATTGGCAAAGAAGCGCGAGAGCAATTCCTCACCATGGCTGATGGTACATTGCCTGAGCATGTCGTTGCGTGTGTCGCTGGTGGATCCAATGCGATGGGGATGTACTCTGCTTTCATTGACGATACGGCAGTGAAGTTGCATGCGGTAGAACCACTGGGACAATCCGAGAAACTCGGTCAACATGCAGCGACACTCTCATACGGCAAACCAGGTACGTTGCATGGCGCAAAGACGCTGGTTCTCCAACAAGGCGAAGGCAAGCCTGCTCCCGTCTCATCTGTAGCCTCAGGGCTCGTCTATCCTGGCATTGGGCCCGAGATGGCCATGCTTCACGATGCTGGGCGGGTATCAGTCTCAACGGTCGGGAATGACGAGGTCATCAGCACATTCTTCCGCGTGGCCAAGAGTGAAGGCATCATCATTGCTCTAGAGAGCGCACATGCAATCGCATTCGCCATACGACTAGCAGCGCAGCGACCTTCATCAGAGCGGATCCTTGTCAATTTATCAGGGCGAGGAGATAAAGATGTAGATTATGTTCTCAAGCATCATGGAACTGGTTGAGAGATTGAGAGCTGCTAGGGTAGTAGACACTGTTGTTGAGGCGACGAAGCATCAACACTAGCTTGGGTGAGATGGCCGAGTTGGTTATGGCGCCAGGTTAAGGTTAACCTTAACACCAATTTCCTGGTGGAGCAATCCTCCTGGGTTCGAGTCCCAGTCTCATCAGATATTTCTTTTTTGCCTTTTGAATAGCAACACTTGACTTAATTACCTTGTGATAGTCTTTTTGTATAGCTTGGGATAATAAGCAATTTGATCTAAGGAGCCGGTTCCGCAGTCTAACCCAACAGTGTCGCAACAACTTCTGTGGCCGCTATATCAGAAGCACTTACAAGTGCATTGAGAACTGCCACTCAAGTCTTGACTGACACGACGACACAGCAGCTCAGTAGACTACTAAGCGTCAAAGAAATAGAGCCCCAGCCATTAATCACCAGTGAGGAACTTGGCCGGTCAATCTCAACGTTCCTCTTCCAACGAATCCACATGACCCCAATTGGCCAATCACGCAGCCACATACAGGAATAAGAAGTAGTAAAAAAACACCCAGGAACTTCGTTGTATCACTGAGGAGATGCCGAGCGACGTCGCTTAGCCTTCTCCTTCCCCCGATCATCCGGAAACTCGTAGTCTTCGTCATAGCCGTAATAGGTGAAGATTTCCGGCGCATCCATTGGCGGCTGTATCCCCTGGTGTGAGAAAACGATGTCGCGATGCATCCTGAGCACCAAGAAGTGTTCATGGAAGAACTGGACATCCACCGTTCGGCGTCCACGATCGGCCTTGAGCTGATGGAACTTTGTGCTGGGGTACTTTGGGCGGACGAACGGATCAATGTTGCAAGCGTCTCCGTGGATCAGGTAAACATGGCCTTCCACCGGTTCTCTTCGGTCTGACCGGCCTGAATCTTCCCACCCTCTGAACGAACTTTCAGGAGCGTAGAATTCGATATAGATTGTTCGGCAGTGTGTATGAGAGCAGTACCGTATGTGATCCGTGGAGAAGAGTCGAAAGAGCCTATCTTCCAAGCTTTTGAGGGGACCGGATTTGTTCTTAGACGAGCTCTCTGCTTTGGCGAGGGCGGCTTTGACCTTCTGTATGTCACCCTCCTCATTCTTGATATCAGTCTGAAGACCTTCCTCTGCTAGACTTTCGTTCTGACGTTCACTCATCCCTTGTCTCTTCCAGACTTTTAATTGGGTCTTGCGCTCCTCTCGCTGTTCCTTCAGCGCGTAATACGCAGCCTCGGTGACTGACGTCTCTCCAGAGACATCGCTCAGTTCAGACGATTCCGAGCTTTCGTCATCGATGTCATGTTTGACGCACATGTCATCTTCGTCGTACGTGCAACCCTTCTCGGAGGAGCACGATTCCTCGCTGTCATCGGAACACTCAGAAAGATCCTCGTCGAAGTCTTTGGGTTCGACGGGGAAGTCGGAATCATAGTATCTGCTTTCCTGACCGCGTGCCTTCCGATCTTGCTGTAGATCTCGCAGCCGCCAGAACCAGGCAGGGTACTCTCTAGAAGACATGGTGTTGTTGAAGACAAGAATGAATTTGAGTGCTGCGCTGAAAACTGTGAGTCCAGATAAGGATTCTTATAGGAATTCTTTAGGGGTAGGGGTAGGGACTTTAATTTCGTGAGCCGCTATAAGCTTCTTATATACTCTTGAGAAATAGGGGGTGGCGTAATAACTTAATTAGGATCTTCAGGTTCGCTTAGTTACTAGCTAATCAATAAACGTTAAAATAAATGAAAAAGCAATATATAAAACGCGTCTTCACTGTTGCCTGTTGAAAAGGAGATTATCCTTAGGAGGAGAGCTATAACTCTAGCCCTTTCTTTGTATAAACACCAATCATTGAAAATGTCAAGCAGTGAAGCGTTAAGCGAGGTTTACCCTATTGGTGCAGGTAGCTGATATCAAGTCCATCCAGGGCTGATAAAATGTAGACAGGGTTATAAAACGTAGTTCCGATGCTGTGGCCGTCTATAGCGAGTACTTTCTCAGTTTACTGCATTGCGATCTCCAGCCCCTATTCATGTTACAAAAAAGCAAAAAAGCGGTGACTGTAGGCTGTCGTCATCGCATGTGTGACAGACTAGTGGTGTAATGCCATCATCAGAGTGTCAAGGACAGATATTCTTTTCAGCGATCGATCACAATTGAGGGGTATTACTGGTAGTTACTGAACCTGGCGTCTTGTAATTGCCATAGGCTCTATATCTTAAAATTTGTCGTAAATAAATTTCATTCAAGAAACAAACAAAATTATCCAAACTGTAGCAACAGTCGATTGTAACACGAAACAAGTAACAGGGCCCTTCATGAGCAATCGCTCTATCACCCGCCATGATCACGCAGGAGATGCTGAACGACGTCGCTCTGTCTGTTCCTCTCGCTGACGCTCACCATTGCCATCAATCCGAACACTTTTCAAGCCTGCGTTCTCAGGGGGGAAGAATGGATCGACATCACACATCTCTTCAGACACCGCGTAAATATGACCGCTAACCTGACCCTTTGAGCACATGTTGAATACTTGAAACTTGGGGTCGTAGAACTCGATATATTTTGTCGGGGCAGCCTCAACAGTGCAGTACTTTACATGGTCTGTAGACCAAAGCTTAAAGTATCTGCCTTCTAAATTTTTGAGAGCAGCCAAATCCGTTTGCGATGACTGTTGTAATTTGGTGAGGACATCTTTGATGGGGCGAATCTCCTCCTCCTCCCACTTCAATTCTTCCTGAAGCCTAGCCTGAATTTTCCGTCGCTTATGTTCTTGTCTCTTTCGATATCTTGACTTTTTTTTCTGATTGTTTCGCTGTGGCTTTATTGGGTGGGTTCTCGAAAACATTCTTTTGTATGAAAGAAAATTGAGAGTGCTGAGAAGATGTGAGTTTTTGAGGTTTAAGGGCCACATATGAAGCAAAGAACGCGTCTTAAATATTTGGTAAGCCCCTGATGTGAGGGGGTGGCGCACCTCCGGCTTTGTTATCCAATCAACACGCTCTATAGAGGTGATAACACACGAAACGCGCGTTATCACATCGCGCATCCCTCCTTGCATAGAAATCAACACAGTGAGATGATAACCCCCAGAATTAGGAAGCTCGACAAATGCGCCTAGCAAATATGGCATTACAATATGCGTTTTTCATAAACTGCTCCAAACACTTGTCAAGCGTGGAAAAGATCTCATTTCAAAGCATTACTTCCTTTTCATGCCGATTTGGCGAAGCTGCGGGTTGGGTAGCTGTCCGACTATCGATTGTTAACAATCCGGTATAGACTGAACAGATCCAGATCCTCGATACATATCGAACTTTAGTGAAGCCTTACAGGAGAATCTACAGGTCAACCCATTCATAAGAAAAATATTGACTAATTTCTTGTTTACTCAGTACAGCAATTCCGAACGAAGAGTACGTATGTACAAGGTAATGCCTGCACTCAACACCAACAGATTGGCGAACCCTCCCCACGATACTACTACTCAAAACGGATAGCTTCCCACTAATGACCCACGATAAGATGAATACACGTGATTTAGTTCCTGTGGAGTCATGATTCTATGCTAAAGAATTTTGAATGGAGCTGTGAAAATTAGAGAAAATCGATAAATTGACCGCCATAATGACAATTGCAGAGGACCAACAGCTCGGACTCTCCGAATACTGGGATAATCGCTATGCGACCTCAAATAATAATGATCCAACCCACGAATGGTTTCGGTCATTTTCGCAGGTCCTTCCATTCCTACAGAAGAACCTGTTAGAGCAACCAGGACGGGCAGCTCAAGATGACCCGAGGATTCTTCACCTTGGCTCAGGTGATAGTGTCAGTCGACTATTAATCGAGAGTTTGCTACAGTACACTAACACAAGCTTAGGTTGTCCCTGCTGAGCTTGCCGAGCGTGGTTACCAGAAGCAATTATGTGTCGACTTTTCTCCCGTAGTGGTTGAAATGATGACAGAGAGACACAAAGAAATTGCAGGAATTCAATGGAGCAGAGTTGATGTCCGAGATATGCCATCAATGGCAACTGGCTCGATAGATGTCGCTTTCGACAAGGGAACACTAGACGCAATGATTTACGGCAGTCCTTGGAACCCCCCTGATGAAGTGAGGGAAAACACAAGCAGATACTTGAAAGAGGTATGGATATCTATTCCTCCCTAGAAAGGGTTATCTCTAACAACTTGTAGGTTCATCGTGTGCTAAAGGCGGATGGAGTGTTTCTATACATTACTTTCAGACAACCCCATTTTATGAAGCTTTTATTGAACCCAGATAATATCTTTGAGATGGAGATGGAGGTACTTGGAGACGGTGGAGGCTTTGACTATTATGGTTATGTTATAAGAAAATCTCAATAAAATCCAGAACTCTTTCAAAGAACGACTTCTCTATGAATCTGTTGGGAGGCAAAGCTTTTTCCAGTGGGCATTCAAAGAATGATATTATGATAAACTTCGTAATTACAGTCCAATATCAAAACCGGTAAATTAGTGAACACCACTTCGGACAAGTGAAAATAAAGATTCTCTCCAATTTCCCCCATCAAAAGAAGGTCCACTCATTCTGTTACGCTTTCTTCTTCAGTCTCTGTTACGCTTCCCCCGTCAGTGTCCCATTCTTCCTCTTCCTGCTGTTCCCTATCAACCATGTGTTTCTCACTGATACCGTATTATGTAAAAAGCGACGGTGCATTGTAAGGGATATCATCGTCATCAAAATCCGCATATACAAACTCGCGGCTGATCTTGAGGGTCAAGTAATTGTCGTGAAAGAACTGGATATATATCGGCTCTCGTCTCGTTCCAAAATTGTGAGCTTTAGTGCTACAATACTTTGGTGGCGTGAAATCGTCCAAGTCAAAAGCAGCATTCCAGAGTAGATATATGTACCCGGACAGCTTTTTAGCTCGAAGCGTCCGAATCTGTTCCTCGTTGAGCTTGCCGCCGTCGAATCTGCTGCTAAACTTGATGTACATCTCAGGAGTGAGCTCGGGAAAGTGCTTATTGTGATCAAAGGACCAGAGCTTGAACGTTTTCGTGAGGCCGAAATTGAGAGGAGTAGGCGTCTCATCAAGAGATTGCGCCCGGTCGAGGGCGTCTCGGACTTCATCGATATAACGTACCGTGAGACCGATATCGTCTTTTGTAGCGGCCTCCTCGTACGTCTTCCTAGGTTCCATTTCATTTGTGTGCTGTTCCCGAGCATGTCCGACTTTTTCCGCACCCTCAGAGACTTTAATCTTCTGAGGTTCCTTCCTCCTCTCCTCTCTTGATTCCTCGTTCACTTGCTCTCTGTATTTCTCGCGCTTTTTCCTCATCTCTTCCTCCCATTTCTTCTGTGTTCGCAATTCTCTCTTGCGTTCGCGCCGATCCATCTTCATCTCGAGGTACTCGATGTCATCGGGATCATTCTCGTCGAGCTCTTTGTCTGAATCTGGGCCTTCCGTGTCTAATTTCATGTGATACTCGCAAATATCGTCGGTGCCATAATCACAGCCATTTCTAGAGGCGCAGGAGAAAGTGGAAACACTAGAAAGATCCTCATCATAATCTTCAGGGCGTGGCTCGTCGTCGTCGCACAAATTGCTTTCTCCACGGCGATAGCGGTCTCTCATAAGGTCCTGGACACGATAAAACCAGCTCGGTCTAGATTTTACACCCCGAAACATTCTAGAGATTGTAAGATAAATTTCTGGTAGAAGTTAGGTAATGGAATGACGGTTCACAAGATTGTGATAAGTTTTGATCAAAAAAATGAAGTGACAAGCGACGTAACTGTACGTCATATACTCCTAAAAGCCATGTAACAGCGGATGAACGATAGTCCTTGAGACATGCTGACATGGCTTCATGGAATCTGCCGATCTACGGTAACATCCACGTCACAAAAGTACCCCGACCTCCCTCTCGCCGCCACATACGTCCGTGGTAGGTCCAACCAGACCTCCGACGTTCCACAAATAAGTCCTGGGCGAATGGTTTAGTGGTATAATACTCCCTTAGCATGTTCCGTCCAAGTTACAGATTGTCGCATCTGGGAGTGGTCCAGGGTTCGATTCCCTGTTCGTCCAATCACGGTGGTTAAATTCCACTAACATCCTCATTTTTGCCCTATAAGCCACTGACGCTTTATGTGTCAGTACACGACTTGGCCGTGCAGCATCACGTCTGGTGTAAATTCCATGTGATTTCAATGAGCGTCAGCCTTTTCTTTTTGTCTTCTATTTGTGGAAAATGGCAAGTCCATGGAAATGAGGGCACATTGGTGAAGAGGACGCAAATGCTCTGGTTTTCACGTATATTTTACAAGAAGAAGCTCTCGGCTTCTGCATCCTTGGAAAGTTGGCTATTGGCAGGTGTAGAATCAAGTCGGGAAAGACTTTCCAAATGCAAACACGACGCATGACTGCCTAAAGTTTTCATTAATTGAAGAGTGAGCGATGGATCACAGGATTGATCAAGATGAGTATGATCCAAGGACGCATATTGAGTAACAGCCTCATGTCAATCGAGCATACCCTGCAGCGACATGGGCCCAAACTCTGGCGGCTCTGGCACAACAAATAATCCGGTCGCGTGGCCCAATGGCAAGGCGTCTGACTACGAATCAGAAGATTCTGGGTTCGATCCCCAGCGTGATCAATTCTTTTTGCTCCTTCTATAAATACAGCGAGCTCTTCTTTTTGCATCCATTTTAATAATATAAACTTGTTCGGCGTTCAGCTCCATTTAGTTCTTATACTGCTGTGGCTATCTAAAGCTTAACCACGACTTGCGACTTCTTGACATGCTACAGCTTGGAAACCACGCATGTCTTCTAATGTTGGGTTTAGATACCATAGATTATGTTATGCAACGCTACGTTCAGCGTAGTGAATCTAACTTGCGGTTTGTTCCCGAGCTCTGGTATTTGCAACTTTGAGATGTTTTAATTCATTGGGATCATTTCGGTAATATAATGTGTTCGGAATTGGACATCTGCTTTCTATGGTCACATCGGAATCAGTCCCGGGCAACAAATCTCATACCCTTTATCGAAAAACGCGGGGTAGGCTTCACCAATGACTCTCCCCTGGTGAAGATAGCGACTATCACGCTAGTCAACATCGCCACGCGCACTTTTTTCCCCAATGCAGCACGCTAGACGCCTAATGCCTGCCGTGTCTACCGTTACCCCAGACCAGGGGTTCCGAGCCATGATAACCGAAACCAAGATAAAGTTCCGAGCACGCTCTTGTTACTCTCCCTCTCACAGACCTCAAATTGCAAATCAAACATGTCTCTTGATATGGCATCTCCTGCAGTTGACAATGAGAAGCATCTTGGTTCGCAGAACCAGGATGAACAGAACTTGGAGCGTCATGGCTATGTTCAGCAGACAAAGGTATGAGATTCTGGTTCCGAGACGCGTGAGCGTGCTGACTTGTCATGATAGCGCAACTTTTCTCTTACTGCCATGGTTGCGACATGCGTCAACCTGATGGCAACATGGGAAGCATTGTCTAGGTTCGATACCCGTCGCCGTTGCTGTTTGACTCAAACTGACCTTTGTCTGAAGTACACTGGCTGCCGGGCTCGTTAGCGGAGGGGCAGTATCCCTTGTTTACGGCCTCATCGTGGCATTTGTCGGATCACTCTGTTCTGCCAGTTCCTTGGCTGAATTGGCGTCAAGGTAAGCTCGCACATACACTCACATTCTGTGCAACCGCTGACGCGTTCATCCTTAGCTATCCTACCGCTGGAGGACAATATCACTTCGTCGCCAAGCTTAGTCCGAAAACGAGCCGACCCCTGACCAGCTGGTTTGCTGGATACATCTCGTGAGTCACGATCGAACTTCGATGCGAGGCAAAAATGCAGACTGACAGGTTGAAGAACGCTAGGCTGGATAGCCTCTGCTGGCAGTGCCCCCTTTCTCGCTGGAACACAGATCCAAGGCCTACTCGTCCTCAACTATCCCGATTCCTACGTCTTCCAAAGATATCATGGCACGCTGCTCTTCTGGGCCGTCCTTCTGGGCTCCGCTTGCATTTGTATCTTCTGCAGTAACAAGCTGCCACTCATCGAGAAGCTGACTCTCGTGCTACACGTTGTCTTCTTCATCGCAATCATAGTCACCATGGCCGTTACTTCACCAACCAAACACTCGGCCGAATGGGTCTTTTCTCACTTCGAGAACAATTCTGGATGGGGTAACGACGCCGTGGCTTGGAGTATAGGACTTCTCAGCTCTTGTTATGTCCTTATCGGCTACGATGGTGCTACCCATCTTAGCGAGGAGATGAACAATGCGGAGATGGGTGTACCTAGGGCTATGGTTGGTTGTCTCTTGGTTAACGGTCCTTTGGGATTCGCCTTCCTCCTCATAATTCTCTTCTTCATGGGAGACATTTCGGCGGCTTTGGCTACACCTACAGGGTTCCCCATCATTGAGATCTTCCTTCACATGACCGGCAGCGTTGCGGCTGCTACTACCATGACTGCTATGATTACTGTCATGGCTTGCTTGTCCACAGTCCCTCTACTTACAGCAGCGGCTCGCATCATGTGGGCGTTTGCTAGAGATGGAGGTAAGTTATTTTGATCGCTCTGAGTCACATATGACTAACATGGAATTTCTTAGGCCTTCCCTTTGCTGAGCGTATTGCAAGCGTTGACAAACGTCGACAAATCCCCACGGTATCCATCGCCGTTGTCAGCTTCCTGCTTATGCTGCTCAGTCTCATCAACATTGGTTCTACGACAGCCTTCAATGCCATCCTATCCCTTGCGGTCGTCAGCCTACAGGCCTCATACCTCCTTCCAATCCTTCTATTGATCTGGCGACGCTTATTCCGCCCGGATACTCTGCGCTGGGGTCCTTGGAGACTTGGCAAAGCAGGCCTACCCATCAACATCATTGCAGTGATTTATCTCATGTATACCTGCATCTTCCTTCTTTTCCCTCCTTATCAGCCAATCACTGCGGTGAACATGAATTATGCATCTGTTGTATTGGGTGGTGCTCTGGTGTTCGGCTGCATCTATTGGCCTCTGAGGGCTAGCAAGCGATATGTCGGTCCATTGACCGATGCTGAAGTTTTAGAGGGAACACTACATTAGTTTGCGTTATTCCACGAGATACTTTCCTTTGATAGATACGGACCATATCAGCTAATCATTGGCTGTGTAATGATATACAGTTCTTTTCTTACCATGTCAAAGCACGATCCCTCACTTAGTAATAGTTGTTGTGATTGAGGTTCATTGTTGTGATAATTCGTTAGAGTCTTTATTGGGACTGTCCCTGTTGCTATTTTGTTGCAACCTTGCCCAGCAATATGGCAATCTTGATGAGGTAAGATTTGCTAAAGTGGCTGGTATCCAGGACATCTAGCCAATCCTAGCCAACCAATTGATAACCGCGTGACTGTTATCAGCGGAACCCACTTCCGATTTCCGATTCTTCACCTATCTCATCTTTTGGACAAGCTTCTTATCTATAATCTGTCTGACAAGCTACCGGGGTCTGTTAGCCACGCTGCTAAGTAGTAGAATCCCCTGCATGACTCTGATTTATAAAGCCAAGATCTTATTGCACCTTTAGGGTTGGCAGTTCTACATGGATCAGTCTACTACATCTTCGGCATCGACCCGAAGAAGACAGAAATTGAGGAGTGAGTCTGACCCTGAAACTTTACCACCTTGTCTAAATTACTTCAGCTAATACTATTGGAATTTGGAGGCGGCTGTGTTACTTGCAAGAAACGCGTGGGTCTGACCTTCGATGGCTTCATAAATCGTCGCTAAATACTGCCGCAGAAGCTGAAATGCGATGAAGCAGAGCCTGCTTGTACTCGTTGCATCAAATCCAATCTGTTATGCCCTGGCTATAAACGTCCAGTAAAATGGTCGACCAAATACGAGATTGACTATGGCATCCATTCATATGCTGGCCCCAGCTCAGGGTACTCGCCTGGTATTGGTGATTCACCATCTTCTCAATCTGACACCGACAAGGCCCTTATACTGTACTCCCCGCAGGAAGAGTCCGCCAAGCTTTTGACACACTACTTCAAATCAGCATGCGAGGTTCTATCCTCATTTGACTCACCTAACAACCCTTACCGCTCAGATCTGCTAGAATTTATACGGAATTCTCCAATTGTATTCAATAGTGCCCTGAGTGCATCGGCGGCCCATCTAAGCCAACAGGAACGACACACATCTTTGATACCTTTGACTTTCCAGACGGAAGCTATTTCACATATATCGAGGGAGCTCGCCGAAATACATGTTGCCCAAAACAGACTGGCTCCCCTTCGCGTCTCAACGGCGCCAACGATAAAAGATGACTTGATGTTGGGCGTCACCCTCATTGGCATGACCTCTGTAGGTGTCATTACTCCGCAACGATGTTACGATGCTTACATCTCAACGTACAGAGCTGGCACGATCCTTCTTCTCTCGGCCTGTGCCATTTTCATGGTGCTCGCCAAGTATTCAGTATTTGGATGAATCAATTCAATCTCGAGGACCTTCAGTTACCATCTCACCGCATCCAGCGCTTAATAGCTTCATCCATGATCTATTGGGAAGTTATGGCCTCTTGCTTGATTGATCAAGAGGTTGGCGCACTCTCATATCTCGACGTGTTCTCCGCTCTGCCACCTTCGACCTTTTGTTATCCGTGTCCATGGACCGGAGTCGGCACAAATATTTTGATCCACCTCGCCAAATGCATGGCATTAGTACGGCAGAAACGACGGCTGAGTTCATACAGCTTTTCGATGGGTGATGATATAGATGCCTCAAGCAGCATCCTCTATTTAGTCACTCAAGCTTTTACTCTGAGTCTGGACATAGACCACTGCCAAATACCAGCTCCTGAAGCGATACCCAATACCGGCGACTACAGGACCCCGTCGGATCATCTCTGTAAGATAGCCAAGTGCTATCAACTTGTTGCTCGTCTTGAGCTTGACCGAGCATTCCCGGATGTCACACAACACCTAGAGGATGATCGAAACCAGGATGCAATACTCTCAAAGCATATATTAGATCTTGCAGTGAAGATATTAGAAATCATGAAGACCATCCCCGAGGATTCCCGAACTATTGCCATTCAGACCATCATATTCCTGGTTGCAGGAAGTGCACTTGAAACTAGTTCAGGTGCAAACACCGTTATCAGAGCCTTAGTCGCAGGCTGGAGGAGGTTTGTGCTTGAGAGATTGCACAAGTCATTCTTGTATCTCAAACTCCAGACGATTAATAGGGCAGCTACTGTGCTTCAAAGGCTCTGGGCACGGATGGACTCAACGGCTATGGAGGGGCCCGGTAATAAGAGTACAATTTTACGCGTGCATTGGATTGATGTTATGGAGAAAGATGGACTGGAGACTATTCTAGGATAGTACGAGAAAATTGATAGCGTCCCTTTTTCGCTCTCTTGGGAGACTGGCGGTGCTCCAGTTCGTCTCGCGCTCATACTCAGGCAGTGTCGCGAAAGTCCGAGAAAGCAACGTGGAGCTCGGAGAATCGGACAATGAATGCGGATCATGGGTGCAGGACTTTCGGTCTGATCAAAGTCCGAAGGCATTCTCCTTCATAGCTATCTCGGTTGCTGGCTTGATAACAAGAGAGAATGTCATCTAGGCCTTGGGATAGACTTTCCAGGACGCTTCTCCGCACACCAAAGAAAGATACA
Source organism: Fusarium ramigenum (assembly GCA_013186855.1). NCBI lineage: Eukaryota > Fungi > Ascomycota > Sordariomycetes > Hypocreales > Nectriaceae > Fusarium > Fusarium ramigenum. Next base: position 28,444 of record JAAOAT010000022.1, on the reverse strand, counting down.
GGTGGGGGAGGTCGCACTTTTTTTCTGTAAGCGGAAAGGTCGTGATCGATGGTACCCTGCATCTCAACGATAATGCGGGGAAGCTCCGTTTTTGATAGGACTGTTGTATCAAAAGCTTCACGGAATTTGCGGAAATTCAGCGGTGGTGGTAGCCGATATTCAGTTGTAGACTCAGGTGGATTTACTGAATCAGGACTCAGTGTGATTCTCCCCGACTTCCTATAAAGATGGCGTTGTCTCTCCTCGAATAAACAGACCAGCCAAGACAAGTTTCTACCCTTAACAGAACATTCTTTTAACAACGCTCCAAAGAGTTGCTGAGTCGGCACTTCATATTGTTGTTTCCCCTTCTAAAACTTCTCCACTAGTCATCATGGTTCCATCAGCTACTTCAGAAACCTCAGACTACATCCCGGTAGCTAAATGGCCAACCCTCCAGGAAATGGCCGATGGCTTCAGGGAGCACCTTATGCCAGCATCAAATAAGCTGCAGGGCAAATACTTTGAACATACATACGACAATGGTTGGAAGATCTCTCATGACTTTGGTGCGGATAGCGTCACATGGAAGATCCTCGAGGGAGAAGGGGCAGGCCTAGGGGCACCAGCCAATTATGAGGCTTTCGAAGTGCGACCAGATATCTTCTTCATTGACTTCCTCAAGCCTGACTACAATGAAGTCGTCAGTTTGATCGTCAACACAGTCACTGGGCAAGCCATCGCTGCTGTATCAGGCTTCAAGGACAAAAATGGTGAACGCAGAACATTTACTTCTTTCATCAACGCAGTCGCATTCGGAGGGAAACCTGTTGAGCCATTCCAGGCCACTGATGAACTCATTGGAAAGCACGTTCTGTACCGATACACTCCCCGAGATGCTTATGAGCATGTCTATCTTAACAAGGGTACCATGACCTGGCATTGTCTCAGCGGCACGGAGAGGGGCATCGCAGATGCTGAGAAGTGTCAGATGCTCAAGCTATCAGACAACCTGTACATGCTGTTCTGGACCGAGACAGTTATGCCTGTTGAGTCTATTGTTGTGATCGACTTGGAGAAGATGAGGTCTACTGGACGTTTTTACTGCTGGGATCCAAAGCCAAAGGAGGCTGTGCACGTGCGATTTGGTTCTTATGCTACCGTTCTGGCAGAGACGTCGCCGCTACAGACGCTGAGAAAGGTTTCGCAGAACAAGCTTTAGAAATAGGTGTATGCTAGTCCAGAAGACAATAGAATGACAGCCGTGTTTGCCAGTCTTCAAAATGCTCATGACTGAATGCGAATGTACTCGTCGCAAGTGAAGCTTGTTGCCAAAGTAATATGCATCGAACAACTCGAGTGAGAACGCATCAAATAAGTAAGCGACAAGCCAAGTTTCTGCGTTACTAAGCGGTAATGATGTTGCTTGCAAAGCGATGGGTTTATAGAATAAGAATCATTTCAGGAGATAGTCAGAAAACATCTTCAATAACGTAACATGATGTGTTCTTGGAATGGAGGATAATACTTCCAAGCCCTCTGTTCTAGGGTAGGAGTATGACGGAATGGCTTCCTTGGTGGAGTTGGTTTAGGCCGTGGCCACTTTGACGAGGAGCATCCCTCGTAGGGTTAGTGAAAGTACCTAGTAAAAGTGAGACCTGCCCTGGGCAAGACCAATTGAGGCATCAGAACTTTCTTGGCTAATACGCCCAATTTCTAGAACCTCACTCCGCACGAGTGCCAAGCAGCCACGAATCCTTCACGCCTGATAACCCACTTTAGTTTTGACAAGGTTTCGAGCAGATAGTCACGATGAATGACTCGGATTGGTCTTGTTCTCTTCAATTTTCGTATTGTTTCAACGAGCCATGTGGCAGGCAAGCCACAGTCAACGCTAACTTCAATAAAACGTCGGAAGTAAAGTTCATGGAGCGTTTAATCCGGAGCCGTCATAGGCGAGACTCCGAAGCGTTTTTCATTGGTCAATTCATGACTCGCAAAAACGATCTAGCAACCCAACTCGCTGATCAGGCAATTCACTGAAGATACTGATGAGCAGCTTTTATATTGCGTTGAGACTATAATGACAGCTAAAACATCGGGCTTATGATAAATCACATTTACTAGCTACTCAGCTCGCCTCATGACAGGGCCTTAGGCTTAAGCTTAAGAGTACCTGAGTCGCTATGATCCACTCGTCATGCGATGGGCGTTGAACTATTGGAAGTATTCTTAAGGCATGCCAAGGACGTTGAATTGTGCTCGACAGCCTTAACATGCAAGCGTTTCGGCCAAATGAATGATCGCCAGACGGGTCTATGAAGCTCCGGGATGCTCGATCTCTTTTGTTACGATCTACGATGCAACTCACAGACATTGATTACCACGACGATCTACATGCCTAAAAACGTCTAGCATTGCTTCTGCTCAACGCGAAACAGCCATTTAAACGGCTCCGTTCAAGCCCACTATGCAATCTCCAGACCTGGGGAAGCCTGAGTAGATTGTTGGGAGCTATCAGGTAAATACCTTATCATTTCCCCTTATTCTCGAGATTATACCCTTTTTGTGGGTTCCCCGAAGCCCACTACGCGCAGAGTTTTCCTTGTATACCAGTAACAAAGGTCCAAGCACAAATCGCCACTTGACCTCATTCGCCCAACACACAGCAGATCATCCGGCGGTTCTCCGACGCTAATCACCGGAAAACTGCATCACTAACAGTCTAGCCAATCTCCTAGGCCCTGGGACGAGATCTCAATGGAACCGCGCTCCGAGTAGCAGAATAACTAGAAACTTGTCGCGCCTTGTCAGAGCGTTTTTCCTCGTGGCAGATTGGCCCAAGTCCGAAGGCCCCTGACTCAAAGGTCCCGACTTTCTGGAAGCGCCAACATGAGAAGGGCTAGCCTCCCCGTCATGAAGATCGAGCTAAGATGGATCTAGATAAGACGCAAATCATTGCCGCGGTTTCCTGGTCACGCCGCTTGGGTAGTCTGTTACAGGAATCCCCTTTTGTCTCCATCTCCTGCACTCCACAGACGAACCTATCCCGGTCTGGATTCTTGTCCGTCGTCTCGTGGCGAGCGAGTGGTGTTTTACCATGTCTGCATATATAGTCTATGGGGTGTTGCCCGCCCGCTCGGTTAGCTGAAGAGAGTCCACTCGCTGCACCCTGTTCCTCCTTCCTCTTCTCTGCCACACGAGCTGAACCAACACCATGGCGATCGATAGTCGGGCGACGCAGATTGCTGCTATCGGTTATACTTTTGTAGTCCTCTCGTCGATTGCGACATGTCTTCGCGTCTACTGCCGAGGATGGATTGTCAAGGCGTTTGGCGCGGATGATTGGCTTGCCCTCATTGCCCAGGTGAGACAGGATGCATTGCCCCTATTGGGAAGACGCTGCTAACCGAGAAAGTTTATGTTTATCGTCTTTTGCTCCTATGAGATCACTGGCGTCCGATATGGAACTGGACGTCACTTCAAGGACATCGAGCCGGAGAATATCCCCAGGGCGATGCAGATGTGGTGGACTTGCGAACCGACCTACGTCTTGACCAACATGGCCATCAAGGCCAGTATCGCTATCTTCTTGTTGCGAATTTGCATTACACGCACACACAAGATTATCATCTGGACCATCACTGGCATCACCGAAATCTACAGCTTGTTTTTCTTCCTGCTGTTCGTCTTGCAATGCCGACCTACATCACTGTTCTGGCTCAGATATACCAGCAACCCTCCTGGAGGCAGCTGCTTGGACGCCTCGGTGGTTGCCAAGGCGTTCTATGCATACTCGGCTATCAGCTGCCTGTCGGATTGGACCTACAGTTTGCTACCCATTGCGCTGGTTTGGAACCTTCAAATGAGCAGACGAACCAAGATTTCTGTCGTCGGTATTCTGGCCGCAGGTGCTATGTATGTGTCAACAGTGCTCTACCTCGATGGAATAGTTGATTAACCTCGATTGCAGTGCCTCTAGTGCAACCATCATCCGCTTCCCTTATCTCTACTCCCTCACCGACATCGACGACTTCCTATACTCGACCTCAGATGTCGCTATCTGGTCCACTGTTGAGACTGGTCTTGGTATCACTGCCTCAGCTGTCGCAACACTCCGACCTCTCCTCCGTAACTTCCTTGGCCACGGATCATCTGCAGACGGACAGGGAAACTCAGCCAGGCCTTGGCAGCGAACAGGTAGCAATCGCCCAACAGGAGGTTACCTTCGCAGCCACGGCCAGAACGGCGAGGAGGCTTTTGATCTTCACGACAACGCTGGCAAGCGTATTGGAGTCACCACCATCATCGACCACGACGACAAGTCAGATAGAAATGCTGAAACAGGCAAGCATGGAAGCCGATCAGAAGCTTCCGACTCTGTTGCAGAACTGCACGGCTGGAATAGCAGCCAGTCAGATCTGGCCGATGCCAATGGTCAACCACGTGCCCAAAAAGGATGGAATGTGTTGGTCAAGAAGACTGTCGTCCAAACTCGAGGATCAGATCTCGCATAAGCCGGACTTGTTCATGCCATGAAAGTGTAGAGTACCTAGATATAATTACGAGGCGGGGAGAAGACTTGTTTCTCTGTCCCACGATACCCTTAGCGCTTCCCTTTTAGCGGGTCGCCAATGATAATACGTTTCAATATTCATCTTCAAGTCCATTCCGTCGCGATCAAGACATGTGAAAGGTAAGACATCGTTTAAACTTCAATGTATGACGGCTTGACACACAACATTCCGATCTACCGCCGGTGCCGTGTCGATCCCGGAAAGTAAAAGAAGCTGTAAATATCCAATAAAGCGGTTTGAACATGATACAAGATTTGACACTGTGGATTCGAGCTGAATGTAAAGTAAGATCAAGTTGCAGATTGAGTTTGATCTGCAATCTATAGTAACGGAAACCATTGGTAGCGTCTGCAACCGGACGATCCCGCAGCCGAAGTTAGTCTTTGTGGATGAAATGCCGAGACGCATCAGTTCATGATCGACAAAAGCTGAAAACGATACCAAAATGGCCTGGCAGAAGTTCCATTGCTTGAAATGTCCAAAGCGTTGCTACTGATTGTTTTCAAGTATAAAAGGTCAGGAAGATTCCCCAGTTCTGTCTCATCCCAGCTTCCTCTCAATCACAACAGAACATCAACACTCTCATAACCCTATTAAACGAAAATACTACCCTATCTATTCATCATGGGCGACAAGACTGTACTTAAAAGTTGCCCTTCTCCTCTCACGTCTACTAACAAGAGATGCAGAAAATTCGCTACACCTACCGCGGCTACGACGCTTGGCAGGCTTCTGAGCCCCAGCTCAAAAAGTAAGCAGCCCTTTATAGGAGACTCGTCTTCACTCTAACGATCTCTTTAGACTTATCCAGGATGACACTGGCGTTGAATTTTGGATTGAGACCAGATCCATTCCTCCCATGGGAATACCCCCGTAAGTAACCATGAGCCATGCTAGCTTTGGTGTTGCCACTAACTATCATAAGTCCTGTGAGCAAGGATTGTGTTGAGAAACTGAAGGGATTGGATGGCGTTGAAGTCAATGAGATAGAGGAAGATTAGTTAAGCCACGCCATGACAACAATGTCCTTTCGATAGGAGGCTACTCGAATCGGGGAAATACCTAGCTAAGATTTATCAATCAATCACAGTTCTTCAGTAAAATATATCCGAGCTGAGAGTACTTCCGGATAATGTTGTTTGAGTCCTTTCTTGACAGTGGAACCAGTGAGATCATGTCCGACAGATCAGAATTAGCATATCTGATCCATTGGCGCCCGCAATATCTTCCAAACTTGAAATATAATTTTATTTTTGGTCTCGGTTAGCTAGAAAATGTTCAAGACTCTCATGGCAACTTTTAGCGTGACGACGGCCACTTTCCGCGGCCAGCTCCCGAAAGCCTCCAGCAATTGACTCTACGGCGGAGCTCGATACTGCTAGCTAGAATGTGACTAGAAATAGAAGCGTCATGGCGGATATGGCTGCCAAAGGTTGATTCAAGTCGTTCTCAAACACCCGCTGATTCACAATTAGCCCTGGTCTTTGTATCCTCTGCAAAGACTGCACTGGCACTATGGCATCGGCAATTCTGTGCATAGGTTCACGAACCGTGGTCCAATGTGGGACTCATGTAAGTTACCTTCCTGGTACTCTCGATTTACCTCTATCAACATCTCGTTCAATGACTGACTCATGCGGCCGAAGGTGTTGCTTACAAGACACTTTTCTATATCCGTGGGCCGCTATTGCATCAACAAAGTTGTCTCATCGGCTACAGAGGCTTTAAAGGACATGAAACCAAACACGACGGTTCTATGCGGCGGCTTTGGTCTTTGTGGTGTTCCAGACACTCTCATCAATGAAATCCTCAATAAGCCTGATGTCACCGGGTTAACAGCCGTTTCCAACAATGCCGGAACCGACAACTTTGGCCTTGGAAAGCTCTTGAAAAGCAGGCAAGTGCGCAAGATGGTTGCATCTTATATCGGAGAGAATGAGACGTTCGAGAAGATGTATCTTACAAGCGACATTGAACTGGAACTTACCCCTCAAGGCACTCTTGCAGAACGCTGTGCTGCTGGTGGTAAAGGTATCCCGGCTTTCTATACGCCTGCTGGCGTCGGAACTGTTGTTCAAAATGGCGACCTACCATCTCGGAACAAAGCTATTGGATCTTTTGACGATGCCCAATTTCCAGATCCCAAAGACGTCAAGGTATTCGATGGCAAGCCATATCTGCTTGAGCGCAGTATTGTAGGAGACTATGCCTTCGTGAAGGCGTTCAAGGCAGATACGCTAGGAAATTGTCAGTTTCGTCTTGCAGCTCAAAACTTCAACGGTCCAATGGGCCGCAATGCCAAGGTGACAATCGTTGAAGCCGAGCATATTGTTGAACCCGGGGAGATTCCCCCAGAGTCAGTTCATCTCCCGGGCATTTATGTGAAGCGAGTCGTCCAAAGCACTACAGAGAAAGGCATCGAGAAATATACCTGGGACGAGCAAGACGTCAAGACCTTGGGTCAGGGTGACGTTGCAGCAAAGCGAGAACGCATCGTCCGACGAGCAGCTAAGGAGTTCAAGAATGGAATGTACGCCAATCTTGGAATCGGTATGCCAATGCTGGCAGCCTCATTCGTTAGACCCGATGTTGATGTCCAGCTCCAATCGGAGAATGGCATCCTAGGTCTCGGGCGTTATCCATCCAAAGAGCGCAACGAAGCTGACCCGGATCTCATCAACGCTGGTAAAGAAACAGTCACTTTGAAGCCTGGTGCGTCTGTTTTCAGCAGCGATGAAAGTTTCGGTATGATCCGTAGTGGTCGTATCGATGTGACCATCCTTGGTGCTATGCAAGTCAGCGCAACAGGGGACTTGGCGAATTGGATGCTCCCAGGAAAGGTCAAAGGCTTCGGCGGCGCCATGGACCTCGTTAGCAACCCGAGCAAGACGAAGGTCATTGTCACGATGGAACATACAGATAAGAAGGGCAATCCCAAAATCTTGAACCAGTGCTCCTTTCCTCTCACTGGCCGGACGTGCGTATCACGCATCATTACGGACTTGGTACGTCGCTATCACGATGCTGCTCTTGGATTATACTAACTCTTCCCAGGGAGTGTTCGACGTGGACTTTGCTACGGGGTTAACGCTGGTCGAAATTCCTCCTGGTGTCACTGTGGATGAGGTCAAGGCCAAGACCGAGGCTCCTTTTACTGTTGCTGAGCCATTGGAGTTAATGACAGGAGTGTGAAAAGCATCGTTATAGGACCGTCAAGCTTGTATCAAGACTATTTGAAACCATGAATGCTAACTGCTGTGAATTGGGTGCTTCTCAAGTGAAAGGAATGTGATAGACTCCCTGAGGCCTACCTTTATTAGCGCTACTTCCTATGTGACACAAAACCCATGAGCTCCACAAAGGCTAGAGACGAGGCCTCAAATCGTATTCATAGTCTCGATATGTAAGGGTTATGCCCATGATGGCAAGTGGACGACTCATTACCAACACATAGTGATTTTCCACGTACGAAATCTACGGGATCCATTCAATCACAGAGAACTCCCCTGGAGGGTGTCATGTGTCCTTCCGTGAGCGTGAGGTCGGCGGTTGCCGGCCGGTCACTTTCCCCGGGCGCTCTCCGCGGCCCCTCGACCAGAGCAGTCCAACTGCATTGAGATCATCACAGAAGCAGGGGTTTTAGGCTAGAATCTGATTCTACAATGCGGGGATTCAGTACATCCGGGGTAGTTCTTGGGGTTAAGCACCAATTCAACTGCGCTAGTCAGGGCTCATTCTCACAAGTAGAAATACATCAACGCAGGGACACCTTCGTACTGCCTCGAGGTCAATATACCCGTATGTGCCGGAATCTTGAGAACCAGGGTCTCCAAGCATTGATCTGCCATGAATTCTAATCAGCTTTCTGATTTAGCAGTGGTCCAGAGCCATGATGGCCTCCACAATATGGACCTGAGAGGGTTACACCGCGCAGTATCACTGAACAAAAGTGCCGTTTTGTCCGCGGGCTAAGAACGAAGCAAAGAAAATGCAGATCCTTCATGATGCAGATGAACAGGGTCTTGATGAAGTATAAATGTCGTCACAATATGCTCTTTAAAGTGTTGGAATATCACACCAGACACTCGAGACAAGCAACACTCACAGACCAACCATGGCTACCAAGGCTCTAGCAACTTGGGCTCTAGCCCTCCAGTTCGGTAACATCACCGAACCAGTCGTCGATATAGCTGTTAAGAGCGTCTACAACTGGGCCGGCTGTGCCATCGGCGGCTACGCTTTGCCCCCAGCAGGTATTGCGTACGAGGCCAACGTTCCCTTCATTGGAGCCGATGGAAACTCATCCATCTTTGGGACCGGCAAGTACGTTGATGTTAAGACCGCAGCTCTTATCAACGGCATTGCCTCCCACGCAGATGACTATGATGACACCCACCGAGATAACCCTATTCACCCCTCTGGACCTGTGTTGTCTGCTCTGTTTGCGGTTGCTGAGTGGATTGCACCTGTGTCAGGCGAAGATTTCTTGGCGGCCTTCGTTGCCGGTGTTGAAGCCGAGTGCAAGATTGGTGTTGCTGTTTTCCCTGAGCATTACAATGTTGGATGGCGTAAGTGTACCTAATCATTCTTCTTGGGGGTGCCCATACTGACTGTCATCAGACATTACTAGTACCGTTGGCTCAGTTGGCTCAGCTGTTGCTGTCGGAAAGCTCCTTGGGCTTGACACTAAGCAAATGCAGAGAGCTATCAGCATAGCCTCCGTTCAGGTAATCGGTATGCACGAGTCCTTTGGTACGGACACCAAGCCTTTCCATGTTGGGGCTGCAGCACAAGCAGGTCTCCAGTCGGCACTGCTCGCCAATAGTGGCTTTGGAGGATCTCTCGAAGGCTTGGAAGCTAAGAGAGGTTGGTCTCATGTTGTCAGCACTCGTGAGAATCTGACAGCCGAGATCTTCACGCTTGGCAATGTTTGGGAGATATCAAGGAACACGTTCAAGCCATACCCATGTGATAGGATCATTCATGCTGCCATCGATGGCTGGATTCAGATTCACGACAAGGCAGTGAGGGATGGCCTCGACCTCACCAAGATCGCCAATGTCACGGCCCGTACTCATCCCCGCGTTCTGTTCCTGACGGATGATCCCAAGCCCGAGACAGGTCTCCAGGGCAAGTTCAGCGTCTATCACGCAGCCGCTGTAGCACTCCTTTTCGGCGAAGCAACCCCTACCCAGTTCACAGATGAAGCTGTGCAGAACAGGACTGTCACTGAACTCCGCCAGAAGGTCAATGTTACAAGTGATGACAAGGTCAGCGAGCACGAGGCGTTTGTTGCTGTTGAGTTTGAGAATGGAAAAAAGCTCGAGGTCCATGTTGAACACACGATTGGTAGCTACGAGAATCCCCTGGATGAGAAGTTTCTCCATACAAAGTTCTTGGATCATGTTGGTAACCAGATCGGAGACGTTCGGGCGAAGAAGGCTTTGAGTGCTTTTGCTGGTATCGCCAACATGACAGATGTTGGTCAGATTTCTCAACAGTTCAACAAGTAGGGGTCTCCAGCGTACAAGGCTGCACTCATCATCTATCATCTGTCCAAAATATGTTATAAATACGTAGACATACATACAATACCACAGATACCTTGTTGCAATTTTGCGTACGTTTAGACTCCAATACATTGTCGACAAGTCAATATGAGTTCACATGTGAGAGTGGTAGATGAGGTAATGGTTTCTTTCATTGAATTATTGAAGATTCGCAGTATTAGAACACCCCCGGTTAGTTTGCTTTGTTGTCGTGTGATAATGATCAAAGACGACACGGCCATGCGATTCCGCCAGACAATCATGGTGATAATTAAGAGGTAAATCAAATAGCTTGCGAATTGGCGACGTATTTGTACCTGTATGTATCTGGAAAATATAATGAAGACATGGGCTATCAGCCAGTGTCCATCTCTGGCGTGTTCGCCCAGATCTATGTCACGGATTGCGAGTTAATCCTAGACATGACAGTAAAATCACAACTTTGGAGTGAGACATGAGGCAAGTATCATTGATTCATCTATCTTCGCTGTGATACAACTATCCAATAAGTCCGGGCCTTGCTCTTGCTCCTACAAGGAGATTCAAGATTACAGAACGTATCGGAAGTCCTTGTTCTCGAACTCGGTCTGATCCCGCATACCAGCCTCGTTGCTACGCTCCTTGTTGGGCGCACCGTAGGTCTTGTTACGGTGTCTGTTGACCAGGTACATATACACTAGAGACAAAGAGTTAGCCAAAGTTTCTATGCTGGATATCAGGCCACTTACCAAGAAGACCAAGGTGGCAGCAAAACTTGATAGCATAGCCAACTAAAAGTCCGATAGTAGCACCAGTGAAGTGAGGAGCCTGAGACTGCTTGACGACGAAGGGGCCGGCAAAGTTGCCCCAGCAGTAAGCAGTACTGACGTAGTACGTTAGTCAGGCGTCAAAGGTTGATTGATGAAAGACTCACAAGACCAGGGCGCTAGCAAGGGATCTATGAGTATAACCAGCCATGTTGGATGAAATGGTGGTCAGAGACACAGTGAAGCCAACAGACTGGGTGTTGACCAGCCAGAAGCATGCAAGTCGGCCCCAAGTGTTATCGCGGGGAAGGTAGGCCATGCATGCAGCAGAGATTGTGCAAAGCATGTTGGCAACCGTAGCAGTGAGAAGTCGAGCTGGTTGTTGTTAGTTAAGTGGGTAGGTGCTTCATAACGATGGTTTGACTGACAGTTTGGAACGTTGAGAATGACGCTTCCACCAATGATCAAGCCAATAATCTGGACAGCATCTCCAACGGACTTAAGTTGAGTAGTTCTGGTGGTGCTGAATCCCATGTCGCGGATGATGATGGTGGAGAAGGAGTTGACGACACCATTAGGGATGGCGCTGTCAATCATTTATTAGCAAAAGGTCAGTCTTTTGTCGTGACGAGGATTTGACTTACGCAGCAAAGACCGAGGTGAAGAGCAGAAGAGTCTTGGGATCAGTGAAGCCGAGGACGACCTGATCCTTATCGAATGCCTTGTTCTTGATACCTGTCTCGTTGGATGCTACTCTTTTGACTGCAATGAGACGCTCGCGATGGTTGAGGAATCGGGCGTTGGAAGGCGAATCGGGGAGTAGGAACCAGATGACGAAAGCCCAAAGACAAGTAGCGCCACCGAGCTGCAGACATATAAGCCGTGTCCTAAGGATGTTAAGCGTAATGGTGACTTACGATGTAGAAGATCAGCTCCCAACGCTCAGGCTTGAGGTCGACAGGAAGCTTGGAGACTCCCATGGAGATATAAGAGCCAACCTACGCAAGGTTCGTTGTTAGTAAGAGAGCTTTGGGCGCCAGAACGTGGCTGTAACTTACGATGCCACCCCAGCCGAGAGACGAGTACCAAATACACTGACGAAGAGGAATCTCTCGTCGAGTATACCAGAAGCCAGTCATTAGGGTCAAACCGGGAGTAACAGCGGCCTCAAAGACACCCATGATGAACCGCACAGCCAGAGCACTCGAGTAGTCGCGGCTCTGAGTCATGATGATGACCATGAGACCCCACAGGAAGACACTGATAGCCATAACCTTTTGAGCAGGAAAGCGACCGATGAGCCATCCGCAAGGGTATTGGCCAAAGAAATAACCAGCATAGACCACTATATCCTTGTATTAATAATCGACCGTGCGAGGCGAGGTGAGGAATACTGACTTGCAGAGAGGTAGCTGAACTGGTTGCCCTTCAGGCCAAGAGCCTCCTGATATCCGAAGAGGTTGGCATAGTTGAGAGAGGTCTTGTCCATGAACTGAAGAGCTTGGGTGATGAGGAACATAGGGAGGATAACGAGATCGAGTTTCCATCGCAGTTTCTTTGCCTATAATTCTGTCAGTAAATGCAGTATTGGATCCCAGTAGTGTTCAGCGTACCTCAGCATCTGAGAACTCGATGTCGCGAGCCTCAAGGTACTCGCTGTAGCCGACAGCATTCTCTCGATCGTGAACATCCATCTCGTTGCGAGTGCCCTTGAGCTCTGAGTCCTCAATGGCCTCAACGCTAGGGGGTGACTCAACGATAGGCTTAGGCGTGTCCGACATTGTTGCTGAAAGTCTTGTTGCTCAAGTCAAGCCGAGAGAGGATGGAGAGAGAACTGAATTGAAGACTGAGACTGGACAAGGGGAAGCTGGGGTAGTATTTATCAAGCGCATGGTCGCTAAGTCATTTAGAAATTTAGACAGCCTGGGGTAGCCTGCAACTTCTCCGCCTTTACCCCATGGGGCCTGGCTCGACTCCGCATGGCATTGGCCAATAGAAGATTATCGGTCAACTACTGGAGCATCCCCACGGCCAGTCTCCGCGGATACAGGCCGACTAATGGTGTCGAGAATGCCACTGGCATTAATTAAACGCATAGAATTGTTTAGCTGCCTACCAGGAACTCGTATGAGACTGAAGACAACCTTGCCCAAGATTAACTACACTTTTTCACTCTTTCAAGACTCATTGCAGCCTTTTACACAATAGACTTATCACATTATGGGTCAATCATCTTCACAACAATCAACCAGTGAGCCATATCTTGCTAAACCAAGTGGCAGCTGCTGTCTCAAAGGCACGATCCACGAGGGCGATTCAAGAGGCACTTGGGAAACCATCGCAGACGTCGAAACATACATCTCAAAACCAGCACCCGAAAAGGCAAACGGAAACATCCTACTATACTTTCCAGATGTATGGGGCATGTTCCCCAACGGGCTGCTAGTCATGGATGCTTTTGCAGACGCAGGCTACCTAGTCTTGGGGCTCGACTACTTCCGTGGGGTAGGTTAGGCGGACATAAAGTGCTGAGAACGGAGACTAAAGACGATACAGGACCCTGTCTGGAAGCATCGCAAAGACCGGCATACCCAAAATCCTGACTTTGACTACGAAGCCTGGAAGCGCAAGCACACTGCCTTTGCGGATGTTGCTGTGCCCAAATGGGTAGCTGCTGTCAAGAAGAGATATGGAGCAAACACAACAAAGTTTGCATGTGTCGGCTACTGCTTCGGAGCGCCTTACGTGTGCAATGAGCTGAAAGGTGATACGGTGGCAGTAGGCGCTTTTGCTCACCCAGCGTTCCTCAAGGAACATCATTTTACAGATCTCAAGAGTACAGTCTTCTTCCTTCGGTAGTTCTGTGTCAGTATTGCTAATCCCTTTTGTAGAGCCTCTATTTCTTTCATGCTCGGAAGTTGACCACACGTTTGATGTTCCTTCTCCACGTCGAGCGCTGGATATTCTACAGACCAACAAGAAGGTCTTTCACTATCAAGTATTTTCTGGTGTTGAACACGGATTTGCTTTGAGAGGTGACCCTAAAGATCCTTACCAGCGTAAGTTCCAATACTGAAGCTTCCCTCGAGACCAACTGACACGGCATAGGCTGGGTAAAGGAACAGAGCCTGGCAGGTATCGTGGCATGGTTCGATTATTGGTTGTCGCAATAGATAGGTATTCCAAGATAAACAGATGAAAAATATACTATTAATTGGATTCTCATCGACTACTGCATCATTCTTCGAGTTCCGATTGGCGAGTTAGATGTATGTCATCTCTTCTAGGTTGAATCTGCTCAAACAACGCAGAGCACAAGAACTGCTCCCCGCTATAAATCCAGAGGTCGCTACCTACAATGCTCCCACTCAGTTAATGGCAAGAGGTTTATAATCTTTCGCCTAGTCGATCCTTTGGCGCGTAGCAGGTATACCCTTTAGAGTCGATACAACTTGTCCTGTTGCATTGATACCAGCGACCAGTGAATTGACGCGCCAAAAGGCGAGTGATGAGAAAGACACATGTTGATGCTGTCATGTCTGGGTCTGAGGATCAAAATTCCTTAGTGAAGGCCACTAAGAGCCGCAGAGCCGATAAGCTTGGCCAAATCTGAATCGAGACTGACCCAATTGACAGGCAAGATTCCGGGAGAAGCCCGAGTTTGGGTATCCCCATCATTTCCTAGCATGCGGCCCTCGTGACTGTGTGGTCGCTAGCTCAGAGAACAGGGGAGTTCGGCGATTGCCCGCGCCGAATGCCCGGAGGCTGAGAGTGGCCATTGGCCGCGGTGAGCGACGATCTCTCAATATTTGACTGCAAGGTGAATAATATTTATTCTTGGATGCTGAATCTCGTTAGGTATATGAATTCGTTTAACTATAGATTTCGGACGTAAATCATCAGCTGCAAAAGTCAACATTTTGTCAAAGCAACTTCATCAACTCACATATTCCGCAATGGCGCCACCTCGAGCCTTCGACTTTTCTGGAGATGTGGCAATCGTCACGGGTGCAGGCTCCCGCATGGATGGTGAGTTCAAGACCTACCCCAATTCCTGTCCCCATTACACTAACCCCCCTGTAAAGGCGAGATTGGTAATGGTCGCGCGGCTGCCATCCTCCTCGCACGCCACGGCGCCAAGGTCGCTCTTGTGGACTTCAATGTGGACTGGGCGAAAGAGACCAAGCGCATGATTGATGAGGAGGGCGGCATTTCAGAGGTGATCCAGGCTGATGTCACAAGCGAAGAGTCTTGCAAGAATGCCATCGACAAGACTGTTGAGCTATGGGGTGCTCTGCACATCCTTGTCAATATCGGTAGGTTGAATCGCATGCGTAATTATAGCGAGAGACATGCACTGACAGGCGCAACTAGTTGGCGTTGGCGGTGCAATGGGTGATGCCACAACAATCAACCTCGATGCTTGGGACAGAGACTTCCGCATCAACGTCACAAGTATGGTCATGATGAGCCGATATGCGATTCCTGAAATGAGGAAGCAGGGCCGCGGATCTATCATCAACATGTCGTCAGTTAGTGGATGTAAGTATCCTCTGTTTACCCCCAAAATGTCCAAGCTAACAGGGTCCTGCAGTACTCGGCGGCAACCCCAGTCTATTGTACCCTACCACCAAGGGTGCCATCATTCAGATGACACGGGCCATGGCAGCTCACCACGGCCGTGAGAATATCCGTGTCAACTGTGTCGCACCGGGAATGGTGTATACTCCCATGACAAGAGGACGCGGAATGACAGACGAGATGAGACAAGCAAGAATTAACCAGAACTTGATGAAGAAGGAGGGAACTGGCTGGGATGTTGGCTATGGTAAGTCAGCCCAAGCCTTTGTATCTCTGACTTTCGCTAAAACCCTGTAGCTATCTTGTTCTTGGCTAGCAAGGAAGCTGGCTGGATCACAGGTCTGATTATGCCTGTCGATGGAGGCGTAAGTAGCCTCAATTTCCATACCACAACTTGGGCCGCCGCTAATACTTTGCCACAGACTACTGCCGGAAAGGCCGATAGACCAGCTCTCAAGGCTGATACACTAGCTGAGGCCAACACTGGTATACAGAATTAGATTTGGCGTCAATGCGATAGTGTTGAAAAATATTAAGGTGAACTGTACTGCTTTAGAACCCTAAGACGTTGTTTGTTTAGTCTTATATAGACCTTGAGACCATAACAGTGTCTGTACCCGCCTGGACACGCTGACACCTTGGGCGACTGATGTCCTTCCTCCAAAGCACCATGCATTTCTCATCATCTTGGACATAATGTGTGAGCTTGTGAAAGGTATTCAAAACATGAAGAAAGAAAACCTGCTCAAGGATGCCTAAGCCGGTGCATGTCTCATCGTTTCATCAAGATCAATCTGTAGCTCTGGGTAACAGTCCAACGAGGCCATGGCATCCATGCTCATGCTATTCAAGTACGCATCCATGTCAAAGTCATTCGGGCTTACGGGGTCAAGATACGGAAAGGCTGGGATGTAGCTGTTCATGGTAGCAGTGACCGTGTTGTCGGATAACGACTCATCAGGTGCTGGCCGCTGTACTGGAGTCCTCTTCAGGCCCTTTATGATGATGTGCAAGCTGCGCTCAAGGAGCGGACATTTTGCCATGCCACGGTTGAGGGCTCTAAGAAAGGTCTGCATAGTGGGATGCGTTGCACCGTCATTGTTCTTCGCATCTTCGAGCACAGCTGAAGCACCTGTGTAGATGCAATAGCCCATGAGATACGTGATGTTCTCGAAGCCAAAGGTTGATTCAAGCATCAAGAGGAGTTTCTCCATGCTAAGCGCTGCGCTCATGCAGACTTGGTAGTAGGCTTGTGCGGACCAGAATGGGCGATGGGCGAGGATGACCGTGCTGAAGTAAAGGAGGCTATTCACAGTCAGTAACACAACACTCAGCAATATGGGGGTTAGGAGCTTACTTCTGAGAGATAATATGGGGAGGCGGACATATGTTGGGGAGATACTCTGGGTCATAACGCAGATGCGCCGGCGACTCAGTACGCCATGTCTCAAGACGTGCCTTGATGTCGTTCAGCGACGACTCGGTTATTGCTCTGCTTCGTTTTGAATAGAGTTGTACTATTATGTCATTAATGATGACAGAAAGCTTACACGAGTTTGCGAAGCATGACACAGCGTGACTTTTCATCACAGGGTATTGGCTCGGTGCTAGTCGAGTAAGTGGTGAAGTGTCTTCGTAGTATGGCGACCATACATCAGACTCTGCAGAGTCATCCACTGCACGTAATATCAGAATAGAACGGTTTAATCGGTTCGGGGCGCATACTGAAGTCAAATGGGCTTTGCGGTAGCTCGGTCACTGCTGGAAGTCTTCCTGTGTAAAGACTGATGGCTCTGCAGCCTCGTGTAAGCAAAGACTGAGCATCGTTCTTCAAATGGGTCGCTCACTTGTCCCAGAAATAGCAGCTCCAGAATAGCCTCTTCCGTATCTCCAAGTCTACGGGGTCCAATCCCTTGAGGTCCGCTATGTCGGGCCCATTATGCTGCAATCCAAGGTCGGCTGACATTCTGAAGGCCATCCCACTATACAGCCAGGCTTGGGAGATGGAGCCTTGGGCGAGTTCCCGGGCACTCAATTGCAAAAGAGCTTGGATAGTAGGTATAGAACTAGGCTTCTGTATCTCGTCGCCGAGGAGGAATCGAAGACGGGAGAAGAGTAGATGCGCGTGGTTACTGTCGTAGTATTTTGAGGCATGAGCGCATAACACGAGGAGGAGAAGCTCAGAGTAGTAACGGCCGCCGGTCGTCATGTCACCTGGAGGCGAGGGATATTAGTCAAGTGTAAGCCATGTTGTAGCACCCAAGATACGCACGCATGAATGCCGGCCGGTACACCCACATAAACATGGGAGCAACCCAGGTCCAGTGCAGATGAAGAAGCCTTGCCATAACTTGTCGCGGCAAACCAAGTTGAAGTGATGCATTCCCAAGCGCAAAGTCCTCCCAAATGGTCGATTCCCGCGCTCGTGACATCAGGTAAGCGCGGACGTCAGTCCTCTTGGATCCGTCCCCACGACTCATCGAGTTTGTAGATGGCGATGCGAGACCCAAAGGCTCATGAACAGCAGATGTTGGGCCGTAATAGCATATCTTGCCGTGTTCATCCACGCTGAGATCTATCGCTAATCCGTCTTGCGACGCACCGTCGATACCTGTGGTTGGTCGAGGAGGATCTTGGAGGCGGCTTTGATTTGTTGCAGGCGATGCTTCCAGGACTGCGGGCTCTATGCTGTTTCCTGATGATACAGGCATTCGTGTTGACAGGTCTTCAGCAACGAAGGAGCTTGAAGCAAGGGCTACACTCTCAGAGATGGAGGCCCGGATGTTCTGATGATTGATGGAGCTCTCGCCTCCTTGGAGCCGCTCAATCGTCTCCTCGGCTTCTTGAAGCTTTCGCGCCATGGCAACAACTTGCGACAGCGGTGGGGGTTTGTCGTAACGACATTCGACATGGTAGACCTCGCATGTTTTACAGGTTGGTTGACTCCCTTCACATCGGACCTGTATCACCAATCAAGTCAGAAGGCGTACAGAAAGAGAAGGTTTAGTGAAAGATGAGTATAAGAGGACGTTCTGACCTTCTTGGCCCGACAGTTGGCGCATGTCAAACCTCGATACTTGCGAGACATCCGCTGTTTCTTGGAGCGAGCGGAGCTCTGTCCCTGTCCTTGCTCGTCATTGGTCTCCATGTTTCCAGGGGAAGAGAGATAACACTTGGTCTTTTGATAAGCTCGGATCGCGAAGAGAGAAGTGAAGAATTGGCTTACGGTGAAAACCCGAAAGCTGGAGGATTATCGCCAACGCTGAACTTGACGGCTACCGTCGTGGACGATGAACGCAATTGGTCCGGGCAAGCTCCGCGGCAACTCGCCGCGGAGTGTGCGGGGAATGCGGGGAGGGAACTTAGGAATTAATTGATGCTGATAGAGATCAACGATGCCTTATAACATTTACAGTGATACTCTCATGGCTCTGCCTATGGGCTTTCGGTAATATCACACTTCTTCTATATCAATATCCACAATGAGAGTCCCCTACATCCCTAATCCTCCTCCAACTTCTTCCCTAGAAGAAGAGGCAATCGTCGCTGCAATTGCGGCCCGCCGTCATCCCCGCCCCATACAACCCCTCGATTTGGCACTACTGCATTCCCCTCACGTCGCCGCTGGCTGGAACACTTTTGTCGGCGCCGTCCGCACAAAGACGTCCTTGGCAGATGATCTGCGAGAACTTGCCATCTGCCGCATCGCTGTTGTGAATAGGGCTTGGTATGAGTGGATGCACCATGCGCCATTGGCCGTCAACAGTGGTGTCTCATCAGCGTCGATGAACGAGATCATGAAGGAGGGGGGTTTGGTGTGGAGTGAGAGACCCGAGGGTTTTAATGAGAAGCAATGGGCTGTTTGTGTCGTGGCTGATGAGATGACGAGGAATGTCCAGGTCAAGGATGAGACATTTGAATGGCTCAAGTCGCTTGCCAGCGACCAAGAGGTAGTTGAGGTTGTCGCAACGGTAAATTTATTCTTGCAACGTCACCCTATCTTCACCGAGACTGACGAAATTTTCCAGGTTGCATGTTATAACTGTGTCAGCCGTTTTCTTGTAGCACTAGACGGTAAGTACTTCAAGCTGCTCCCTTACATCAACATCAATCCACTGCAAGCTTCAACTAACGCATATACGAGTCGGCGAGAGAAACAATACTGTTCCAGAACCTCTAAAGTAATTATAGAACATATTTTCAGAGTCAGGATGAATATAAAATATAGAGAATTGACAAGTACTTTGTGTCCTGAACGTGCCCAACGCCCTAAAAGCTGCTTATATCCTGGACAAATTTCGCCTCCCTTGGCTTACGGTGAGGATCCCTGCTCCATATGATGTCCAGGCAATATAAACCGTGAACATTTAAATCTCCATACATTTTACTATCGGCCCAGATGCACGGAAATGCCACCGTACATTTATGCGAATCCTCACAGAGACCACGTCCCCGTGTATAAAGTCAAACGAAGCAAGATAGGTATATCACAGTAAGGACAAAACACCTTCCAATTTTGCTCGACATCCGTCATTCACGATATATGGAGTATTGCATCCATATTTCGGGCTAGCGCGTGAAGCTGAAGCTGTGATGGCTCTATGAGATTACTAGAAAGATTAGTGCATAAAACTATATACATAATCTTGAACCCATCCCAGAGCCCCATAAACCTAATCAAGCCAAGTCGCTTCGTAAGGCGTGCTGTTATCAGGATAATGCAGCGAAGCCACAACGTCGAGAGTATGATTCGAAGGGTTCCAGCCAAGAATAAACATCCAGCCTTCGGAAGTATCGCTGAGATACATGTAGTCCGTGATACCATTGGGATCACTGTTAGTTTCGTCTTGCCAAGGAGCAACTCGGAGACCGCCCGCAGAGCCAAGAGTGACAGGTGCCTCGTAAAAGGCGATGGCTGTCTCGCTCTTCAGAAGTCCGTCATCGCTGAGGGCAAATGCCGCGACGTAGCCATTTGCTTCGGTGTTGTTCCAGCTTCGAGTACTGGTGAAGAGGTATTTGCCGTCGTGGGACATCTGGACTGTGTTGCTGCGGAAGGTATAGACCCCTCGCACAGCTTCAGTTATTAGAGATGACTGTGGACTCGGAAATCTATATGTTGACTCACCATCAGGAATGGCACTCGCCCTCTGAACATGTTCGAGACGTGTTTCAAGCACTCTATAGACATCCATCCATTGGTCTGCAAGGTTAGTGATGGGTTTCATGATGGTGTATTCATTTGGGCTCACTGTGTTCGGTCATCTAATGCATGGCGTGAGTCTTCGTTGCCACGTCTTATTTCCATTCAGAGATGACTCACCACGTAAAGGAGCTTTCCATCTTTACTAGAATAAGAGTTTCGTGGTCCATCACCCTCAGTTGGACTAAGGTTGATAGACAGAGGAGTAGCAGTCCCGTTTTCCGCAATGTCGTACATGAAAATGGAGTTCATGCCCCTGCCGAGAGTCAATCGTGTCGTACGTAGCCTGAGTTTTGGTACTTACAAATGAGGAACGAAACCCTTTCTATTGACATTGATGTCAAAGGCATGAGCACCATAGAGCTTGGATATCTATAAGTACTAGCAAGAAGAAAGTGTTAGGCGAACTTACCACGGCCGCTCTTGTCTTGTTCACGTTCTTAATTTCTTCCTCTGGTACCATGTAGAGTTCTTGAACCTGCTCGCCGATAGCACCATTCTCGGTGAGAGCATGGATAGCAGCAGTTGAGCCACCAGAAGAAAAGGCCAGGTTGCCATCGTCCGAGAAGTAGCAAGATGAAGACGCTGGAAACAATCAGCAAACAGAACTTCTATATGTCTTATCCATTTGACTTACTGATATTGACCGTGTCAAGGTGGGTAAACTGATAGTTCTCATCTACCGACCACGAAAACAGCTGAGGAGGCTCGCTCATGGCGGTGGCATAGACGCGGTCCTTGGCAGCATTGCTGGTGACAAATTGATGAAGTCCAAAGCCTGGAACAGTAGAGTTCAAAGTCAATGTCTTAGCAATGGTATCGAAGGCAAGGAGGAACAGTGTCTTGTTGGTATAAGAACCTGACACAAGGTGGTGCACGGAGCTTCCGTAGGAGTTGGCGAACTCAATTGCGGGCATGATGAAAAGATGCCGAGCAAAGTTTATACTCCTTTTGCAACAGAAGTGCTCTTTTGCTTGATTTTCATGTCGGCAATGCTCGTTGGCCTGGATTATATACTTTTAGGACATGTAGCTACCCCAGATCGTGGGGCATCAAGCTCATTGTACAATTGCCCATCTCAGAGCTTTCCCCGCGTTGTTGGTCTGGGGTTATAGCGTGTATCCCCGCTAAAAGTTTGTGATTGCTCTCTTGAGGCTAGGCTTATTACAGGGTGCCTTAGCGGTGTCGGCCACTGAGCGCGGGACTTGCCCGCGGCGAGCAGCAGTAATACTACTTACTGTTTAGGACCGAACCTCACTTCAAGTTGAAGTCATAAATGCAACAAGGTTTCTGAGGCATGGAGATCTTTGGCCAATAGACTAGGCTGTGAATTGAGGGTAGGGACTTGCGGAGAAACACGGTCAATACAGGGTTCAGCATTCTCAATGACTCAATCCTCACACCGAAGGAGATGAGACGAATAATTGAGAACAGAGGTCATATTTGCTAGTTTTGCCATTATCCCGACAGTTTATACCAGAGTGCATATGAAAAGCTTCCACTCTCCAGTCTCTAATGCTATTCATTCATGCTCGTACAAACAATCCGGCCATACCCATGCCTGTTCCAATACACATACTCACAACCCCCAACTCACCACCGTCAGATTGCTTTTACAAAACGGGGACAAGCTCATCCAAGAAAAGTCCAGTTGCTTGGGCTTCTGCCGCATTGAGGTGGCTTCTAACTGCAAAAGCATCTTGATCCTCCCGCGAGATACTGTAACGCTCGGCGACATTTTCAGCAGTAATGCCCATTAGAAGAATGCATTTCAGGGCATCTTTCACAGGAGACTCTCTGAGAGCGGGCCAGAGGTTAATTAGGATAGCTCGGCTCCCGGAGTTACGCGTCATGCTTTCCATTTCCGCTCCAATTCCTACGGAGAATATCCTGGTCCGAATCTGAGAAGCTATAGATGAGATGGCTTGGAGTGAAGAAGAACATGCTCGGTTGACAGTATAAAGGGACGTGGTGTTTGGGTATCCAACGTGGTTCATAGCCATGCGCGCAGTTTTAGAGCCTCCAAGCTCAGGCAGTACTACACCGACAGCGACATCCTCTATAATTGACGGATCGAAGGTTGGGTACTCTGTCGATTGTTGCTTTGAGAACAAAGGCAAGAAGCTCTTCGGGAAACGCGTCTTTGAGGAATCCTCGATTCGCACGGCATATCGGCGTGCGTAATGAGGACAAAACTACAACGTCGCTGGGAGCCTTGGCAAGTATGGAGATGACTCCTCATGGTGGAAGCATGGCTGATGGACTGCTAACCTTGGGCACCTTGACACGGATAGTGATTCATTTCAGGTTTTCATCTTAGCAAGCTGTAGGCGGCATTCTAACCACAGTTTGAACGTATGCTCCGTCCGTGAATTCGTTTCTGGACAATTGTGTATTGTCGTCAATAGAGCCACGTCCTTTCGGGGATTTTCCACGGCCATATTCCGTGAGCATGGTAATTGAGAGCAGTCTTGTAGGCAGTGCTCAACCAGTTCAGCATTTCGAACACTTTAACAATTATTCTCTGCAGGGTATCTTCATGTTCATGTCTTGGATTTGCGACGAAACAACCCTGGATGCTCAACACCTGGCAGTATACTTGAATACAAGCTGCTCATTACTAGGCAATCAATTGACTTTAGACTTGTAAACTTTTGCATGTTTTATTAAAAGACAATGAAAAGCGTCATAGGCTACTTTGTGATCGTCGTAAATGTCATTTGTCTCCATTACAGGTACTCTGCGTCTTATTCACTCCCCAGAGCTCCAAAGCATTATCCCTAAAGAGTCTCTCTCTGAGCCATTGCTTCCCCTCGGTCAAATCCAGCAGGTGAGACACCCAAGGCCTAACGTCTAAGCCTTCAAATCGTGTGTGAGGCCAGTCTGAGCCAAACACAATTCTCTTGGGAGCCTGCTCAAAGAGCTCTAGTGTGACAGGGTCAAGATCCTCCCAGATATCAGACTCAAGATGACTGAGACGATAAGCACCAGATATCTTGACCCACGTCGTGCCTGTCTTCAAAAGACGGATCAAAGATCGGAAACCCTTGATGTCGTAGGGGTTCACAGGACCCGCTGTCTTTGGAAGACTCGGATCACCATAGTGATCAAAAACAACGCGCACGCCAAGAGTGGGCAAGAAATCTTCCAGTTCTGCGATGCGCTCCATCTTGGTGTACAGCTGAAGAATCCAGTCGAAAGGCTTGATAAGATCCACGTATTTGTTGATCTGGCTCTTGAGCTCCTCGATAGGCGTATCATCACCATACGTAACGAGGTTGACGCGTACAGCGCGAATACCCTCACTGTCCCATCTGCGAATATGCTCATGCGACGTGGTATTGGGGTCAAACAACGCAAGACCCAGCGCCCGTTCATTTCCAACCGCACGCATAGAGTCGAGCATGAGGGTCAAATCATATCCGTGCGTGGCGGTCTGAACGAAGAAGACATGGTCGCACCCGATGCTGTTCTCGAAGATCGCATTCTCCCACAGGTTATGAACAGCGGGCTTGTAGGGAATATTTTCGACTGGAGGGTATCGCACGGGATCCATGATGTGGAGATGTGAATCCCAGGCTCCGGCTGGCATTCGTGGGTCGGCGCCGTGCGAGACGTTGGTTGCCCTCTTGGCGATTGATAGAGGTGGTGAAGGAGGATTCATGGCTGCTGCGTCGGCAATGGTAGTGATCTGAAGAAGAGCGAGAATTAGCGAGGATGCCAGTTTCATGGTAGGGTTAAGAAGTAGTCCAGATGGGCTGCTGAGAACACCGCTAGGGAGAGCCGTGGCATAGCTTGGCGGTATATACATAGCTCACAAACTAGGGATTCATACATATCAATTTTGCACTTACTACTACGTGGGTAGGCTGTTCACTCGAGACCTCTTGTTGTCGGTCTGTAGGATGAGATGGAGGTTGCGCTTGTTCCCCATGGGGGTTGCCTCGAGCTTGCAAACCCAAAATAAGAGGCACCGCGGGGATTGCCCGGCACATCACTCATGTTTGGTCTCACTCACAGATCTGCAAACTTTGTCGTGTGCTTGATCAAATGCGTTCAGGAGACGCCAATGAAGTTGGGGCAAGAAAGATCGTGTGTCGCGGCGATCTTCCGCGGAATTTGGCCGTCATTGACAGAAAAAACAGATCAGCAGAACAAGTGCTCCACACAAATGTTGGCATCAAGATTGACTTGCACATTTTTCAGCGGGGGCGGATTGAGTCCTGAAATGAGCGTTTAGTGAATCGTGGTTCAACCTTACCTTTTGATCAGCCTGACAGCGGCAATACGCGCGCCTAAGGTAGGGCCTGGGTATTGCAGGCTCGAACAGGACGCGTCGGACTCTCTTGATATCGGCAAATCGTCTCGTGTGTTGGTGATCCCTGGTTATCAACTTTCCAGGGAGATATTGCCAACATCCATCGATCTTGAGAAAACCCCGGCAGGGCAGTCGCCACATGAAGCTGAGAAGTGAGAGTGGCTTCGACCTTGACGAGAAGACCAAGGTCACAGGCTTCATGGAGTAGAGCTGGAGTGATGAGACTGAAGTTGTTGATTCAATTGTCCTCGAGGATGTGTTGGATTGGTTGTAAAACAAGAACCGCAACGAAGGCGACTTCAGAGGCCTGTAAGAAGAGATTAGCGGCATTAGATAGCCATTTAATAGACGAATGTATCACCTGCTTGTGATAAGGTCTCAAAGGTCCTTCGATTGCGACAGGATCTAGGAGTACACACTAGGTTCTCTCTGCCGGGATAAGCTCTCAGCCCCAAGTCCACACGATTTACCTTAATATCTGACAGATATTTTCATTACATCCGCGAAAACCGTCAGGAACAACATCAAGACTACAGGCCCATATACCTTGTTCTCCACCAATCCTTCTGTCATCTTGAAATTTAGATATATATATCCCTATCTCATCTATCTCTGAATTACTATTGGGAAGAGCAAAAGCACGAAGGTTACGTATGAAGACCTTCGACTGTGGGTGCATGGCATTCTTCCTTCCGCTATGTACAAATGTTACCACACAGTTGAGTCTCCGAATTCGACATTTCCAAGGCATGAATCTGAAGGCCCTATAAAAGACACAAAAGACGTCGCCTGAGATGAGATAACGACATGAGTTGGAATTAAATCCTGCTACAGGCGAGCGCTAATCGGCTGCTCGGTCGATTCCTTCCATGCCTTTGCAATTGAAGCCCAATACTGGTCCGGGTACATAGGCATATGCCCAACATGCTTGCTGCCATAGAAAAGCTTCATGCTGGCCTTGTAGCCACATTGGCTTGCCTGTGTTTCATGCTGCACGACATGTTCCCAACGTACCATATCATCCGCCTTGCTGTACAGATATAATCGACTTGCCTCCTTAGTTTCGAAGAAAGGGTCGTTGAGAACTGGGCTACAGTATACTGGCGAAGCATCCCTGCCATTCAGGAGTTCAAGCATCCCATGGCTGGCGAGGAATGCGGCGGTCAGACCCTGGGCAAACATCGTATGCCATGGAGTTTGTGGTGTAAAGCCAGGTGCCAATGCCACAGAAAACTTTGCCAGGTCGAAGAGCGATGGTTGTGAGGTGCCTGGCGATGAATCCAGTACAAGTAGTTGATGCGGTAGAGGTCTGCTAAATTGGGAGCGGTACTCATTGAGGGTCGCCGCGTAGTTGATTCCACCAGAATCTGACATGCAATGAACCAGTATTCGTTTCTCATCAGGATCTCCCGAACCGAATGCGGCCTTGATAAGTGGCCTCATGGCTGCGGAACTTTGAGGCAAGTCGCTGCTAAGAACACGCACAATCTTCGCGAGGATGATGAACTGGGTTGCATTCGGAAACATGGCCTGGTATCCTTGCGCATATCTCAGGACATGCTTTGGCAGGCCGTCCCCCCAACCAAATATGAGTACCATATGAGGGTGAGAATCTGGACTGGCATTGTTGGTGTCCACTCTGCGCGCAAAGATTTGGTCAGAGATGGTCGTAAAGCCTGGGATCTCTAGCTTGGAAGCGCTCATAGTTGCTGCAAATGGAATAGTAAAGAGTGAATAAACGGTCTACAGGTATTGACCTCAAGGCGCGATGAGAGAGGATTTATGCAGGACCAATCCTGCTTGAATATCCAAGTAAGCCTGATCTTGCGTCGGCTACCTACTTATCCTGACTCTTACAGCTGCAGTAGAAGCCTTATCCTATTTGGGACTTATCAAAAACTGGCGGAACCTTTTAAACTTTCAAGCCACTGTCGGTAGTTGTCCCTGCATGCTGTAGCTAGCTGCCTCTGGAAGGACAGAAATTTTAGTGCAGCTGAATCCCACCAACGTGATGAGGGAGCCCAACAGATTGGTGGTGGCGGATGCTGCTCCTCGAGGTTTCAGAACCGAAGCCCTATTCTGCCTTGAAGGGAAAAAAGCTATTGTGTTATTTTTACGGAGACGCCGAGATCTATCTGACCGAGTGGTAGAAGACAATGGCATCATCAACCAATCAGAACCTGAACCATCCTTCGGCACGACCCTCGGAAACTTAATTAGCACCCTGCATGGAGCAGGGCTGCATCTCTTCCTGAGCGATTCAGACTGCTTCCATACAACTGGAAATAGGAAGCGCTAGTCAGAGATGGAAATTTATACAAAATCTGACTTTTATTACTGACATAGCTTTAATCTATTAAAAGCGTCTCCGAACACCTCATCATGTAGTTCAGCTCTGCGATGGTGCTGCATCGTGCGTTCTCCTTCCTGATTTGTAACTAGATAGCAGTATTCTTTATCTGCATGAGATCAACGTTACGTGCAAATATTCTTTCCTGGTTGCCGATGTTTATGATACTTCTTAAAATTGATTGTGGCAAGCCAGACCAGAGATCCTGTAACTCTCAGACCCCTAGCTACTATCTGGCGACTTAAAAAGGGCTTTAAGTAACTGTTACATAAATCCAGTCCGCTAAATCATTCTCACGAGATGCAAAAAGGGAGAAGTTGAAAGAATGAGGCATCGCTAATATGTACCAGCCCCATTATGCTAGGCTTGACCGGAACATCTCGGTGAATGAAAAGTTCTTCTTCACCCCCATCTCGTATAGACATGGATTGTGACTAGAAAGCGAAAAAGTTTGACTTGCTTGAGCTTTACCTATTGGCCGCATTGTAGTACATTAGCGCTTGCAAGCGGGATCTCGGCAGTGAAAACCATGTGTATGGGGCTGTGAAGGGAAGACCGTGGACATAACGGTAATGCCGAGATTAAGGGCTACCTGAACTGGTTGCTAAGGAAAGCCGGTCCGATAGTAATTGGAAATCTCTGCAGATAACCAGTAAGTAAAGCATGAGTATTGGTAATATATATAACAAGTATTAGTATCTTACCTACTCTCTATAAGTTCAAGAGCTTTAGGCTTTAATCAACCTTCTAAAAGAAAACACAATTCTTCTTTATTTTAAACCTTATACTATAACGTATCCTTCCCACACTCTTGATCTAGGGAACATGGAACCACAGTATCTATCACTCTACCTTCACTTTTCAGCAAACTCAGAGCCCGACTTCTCCACCTCAGTGGCGGTAAAGCGAGGGACTGAGATTGTCAAGATTGTCAAAGATCAGAAACGAGACACATCAGACAGGCCATCTAAAGACAGCAGGCTCACCGCTTGGCTACAGGTACTAGGCTCATTCCTTATTAACTTTAAGAACTTTAGGCTTACTAATATCTTTAGTATTTTCGAAATCTATTATTAAGCTAAGCTTTTCTAAAAAGTACTCTCCTTTATCAATTTCTTTAGTTAGTATACTTTAAATAATATTA
>JAAOAT010000021.1:0-50382 GCA_013186855.1 Fusarium ramigenum | reverse complement strand
GGTCGGTTCGACTTCGTTCGTGGCTGTTGGTCCTGCAAGTCGAATGGCGTGCGTTCGACTTGTACAGGGTAAGCAACTTCTGATTGGTGGAAAAAGTGGGTTGTACATTCTCACGTGCGTCAGAATGTGTTGGGTCGTAACACTTAATTGAAACCTGTTTATTTATTAACAGTATCCAATCTATATAATATATACTTATTAGACAATAGTAATGCCTGTGCTATTTACTTTATTAGACTGGATCTTATCTAGTCTTATTAAAGATTTATTTATTTAGACTTTTAAAGCCATTTTTAGGTTTTTGTTTTTTCGATATGCTGATTCTGGAAGATGGGTGCAGGTTAGGCAAGTTAGACTTTATAGAATTCTCATTAGCGAAGATGAAGCCATATAGCATTGTGTCCCGTATGATCCTGCCACTTAATAAGATCATTATTTAACAGTCGCAGCCTCTTCCCTTACAGTTTCATCATCAAGGGATCACGCCTGCTTACTTGAACTTGCTGTCTTGCTCGAATTAATACCCCCCCCTGGCCGAGATACCTCGGTCGTTAAGGTCACAGTTTAATACTGGCACGATCAACAGCAAGCAAGTTTATAAGGAAGGTTGGCCAATACATCGTGTATTGACATTATCTATGCCATATCATGCCGTGAACGTTGAATTATTGGTGCTTATTGACTTGTCGCAAGATGCATTCCTTACTCTCTCATCTACTGCTTTCCTGTAAGAATTGCCAATGAATGACATCTCTCATCTATTAGCCGGGTCTGTAAGAAGTGAATCGGAGACAGGAGTTAATAAGGTTACTGCAGGTTACGCGATAGAACCAAGAGACACGAGTATCCATATATCCTGCTAATGCTCGCTGCATATAGAATTAAGCAACACATCCTACACCTCCTCACGATCTGAATTGGAGAAGTACGAAAATCTGAGCTTTTCCCCCTTGTTTGGCCTTGGTTGGCGTTGCACGATCTGCTGTGCCGATAACGGTTGGAAACATTGCAGCTCGCTCGACTGAGGACCCGAGGAATGCACGGGTCAATCTCATGTGATACAGCTGCTCCGAGAGAAATAAACAGGCACTTCAGGAGCGAAAGCAATTAAATGGCCGGCCAGTTAGACTTAGCAGGACTCATGTCGCCGTTCGTCGAGTAGCGAATGCCTATTTGATCGCTCTGGCCTCTGTCGCTGAAATGAAATGAGTACTACACTGATTCCAAGACGCGTCAATCATATGCTGTCGCGTCTGTTGGTAATCCAGAGTACGAGTGACGAACTGACCGCTTCTTCGTGGTTCTCGCTTGTTGTCCTCAGACACGTATGATTGCATGAAAGTGGATGTGGGGATGGTATTGATTGGTGGTTGAGTGCGCCATGTGGTGATAGTGGGGGGCTTAAACTTGATACCCGAGATGCCAACGGGCATCAACCTCAAAGTCATGCCCTTTGACTTTCCTTCTCATCACAATTCTTCCAACTTATCCTTCATAATCTACGAGCATGGAAAGTTCGCCCCTGCCGTCCCCCCAACGGCGCCACGATCTCGCCGTTGTAAAACAACAACTCGTCGTTGTCGTCTCCGTCGCATCAACGCTCTTCGTCCTCTGTCCAGAATGGCTACAGTTCTACAGAAACCTCGCAGTCATTCCCCTTCTAGCTTGGCTCACGGCCAAAGGCTTCGATCTGGTTATCATGCTGAATGATAAATGGGATAATGCGCCTGCCATGGTCAAGTACTTTGTTCCTGTCGAATTTCCCCAGATCACGCCTCCATTTGAGAAGATGAGAAATTTGGGGAATAAGCAATTGGCGGTTGCGAGGACCAAGTTTCGGCATTTGTCTTCGGAAGTGAGGGCTGTGGTTGTGATGGTGGTTAACTGGGTTTTGGAGCAGATCAGTGGCAGTGAGTCTGTTTGAGCATCATGGCAGAGCCAGAATTTAACATGTCTCTAGATCAGCCTGGAGTCGAGTCGCCAGGTTCTGAGGAGAAGAAGGCAAAGCCTGCACCGAAGCCAGACGAATGGGTGGCCGTGTTAGTCACGACACCGCTCATCAACGACGACGCCGGCATCAATTTTGGTACGAACACCATTGTGGAACTTGGTGAAGTAATTACCTGGGACCATACGCAAACAGCATCTCTCCCAGCCATTATCCCACCGTCCACTTTCCAGGTTCAAATGACGCTTTGTCTCATTCCCAAGAGCATATGGCATTCCCGCAAGACTGTCCTGGAGAAGTTCACAACAGGGCTCTACTGGAAACACCAGCCGGGGCAGTCAGTATCTCAAGGAGAGCAATGGAATGAGGATAGAATTCGAAGCATCTCGAAAGTCCAGTTCATTGGACACGTGGAAAAGCACAGCAACATTGAAAAGGTCAACAAATGTAAGTTATTGACCTCTCCATGCTGCTTGAAACTGCTTTTGACCGCCCCATACAGGCTTCGAATCCCTACGTGAAGAATGGAATGATGTCAACATTTACTGGAGTGACATTGATTTTGCCATAATCTTTGCATTCCTCCTCGTCGGCACGTCCTCAACCGAGATATGCAAGCAGCTCCTCGATCAATTCTCCAACCTGCGTGTCGAAAAGGCCAGTCGGAACAAGGAACTCAACCGTACGCGCTTGGGTGCTGGTGCAGCTGTGTTGACACTTTTGACCGGAGGATTAGCTGCTCCTATCACGATACCGATGATGATGGGCGCTGAGATGACGACGTCGACACATGATCGGTATTTATGGGGTGAGAGGGCAAGAATATGTAAGGAGCTCTTGGGTAGATATGAGAAACTGGAGGCCATCATTGAGGTGGAAGAAACAAAGGCCCCGAAGGCTACTGACCCGAGGGCAATTGACCCAACGCCGTTCTTTTCGCCCAAGACTATGGAGTCGAGCTGGTTTGTTGATGATAGTTGGTGATTGGAGGTTTATGGCATTTACAGGCGTTATGGACGGGGAAGCATAGAGACACAGATACAGATACAGAGAGGTTAAGTGCTTAGGTTGTTCGGACATTTGCTTTAGGTTTACCAGGTTAGAGCCACTGATGGAATCAATGTAACGTCAGGCTGAGAGCGAGATGCATTACTTGGAGCGCTGTGACTGTCCCATTTCATATCGAACCACTGATAAGTTTCTAACTTCGCTGAGGGTAGGTGTTAATGCGCACTTGTTGCAACTAGGACTCACATCAGGGCATATGTCAGAATTGCGCCAAACCCAACCTCTATTACATGCTATGAGATCTATTCTATCAAGTACCAAGAAACCTTCTAAGAGTAGACAAAAGAAAAAAGGAAACACATCAGTGACCGGCTTAGCCAAGGAGATCCACCACTCTAACAGTAAACCCAAGCTTACATCGAACAACCCATTTTGCCTTCATCTTCCCTTCCCACACCAACGAACCATTGACCATCGTCTATCGTTAGTGAACCCACGTGTCTTGTGGCACATCACTCATTTAGATGCCTGACTGAGGTTTGCGCGTATGGACCATCTCATTAGCGTCGCGGTCAATGAATTTAGGCTGCAAGTTGAACCGAGCACCCTCAGCAGCTGCAAAAGGTTAGCAAGGCCATTCCACAGAGAGTGCAGGTAACATACGAGGAGATTGATAGTAGAAGAAGAAGTTTCCCATGTGCACCTCACGATCAACAGCGACATACTCCATGTCGAGAGGTTCGGCTGCTCTGGCGTAGCTGTCGCATGTTAGCCAGGATCATGTCATTCGAAGGAGAAACTTGCGTGGTTCCATGGATTTGGCCGGAGCCATAGCGATGAAGAGCGTCGCTGTCAATGGCGAGAGGCTCTCGCTTGTCGTCGCTGAACTCATCGGTGGCCGCCTCGCCAGGGCCGCGGTCCCGCGCAGCCATGATAGCGACTTGGATGCTCCCCAAGGCCTTGATGCTGTCGGGGTCACTGATACCAGAGCCATCGTCTGTCTGGACTGCTATGTTGAAGTCAATCATCTTGTGATCCATAAGCGTGGTGGCAGACTTACCAGGGTGTCTGATGTCTTGAAAGACGGGGTTGTACGTCTCACGCAAGCCAGCCGAATATGCGCGGTGACAGTACGTAATGAGATCCTCGTACTGTTTGCCACCGCGAGTTTCGCTGACGATGAAGCGCTTTTGGAGAACCCTATCATCGAAAGGCTTCCCGTCGGCATAGATGGCGATCTTGAGAACGGTTTTGCCCCGGGGGAACTTGAAGTCAGATGAGATTCTGAAGCGAATGGCGAAGCGAGAGTCAGCACGAGACTCAATGAAGCATTGGTTGTGCTCGGTGCGCTGATGTCCGGTTGCGTTGATGAGGGGAGGGAAGTACGAGGGCTGGGGGATGTGCTCTGTGGCCAGCTCACCGTCCACAAGGACGGAGATGTTTAGGCCTGGGATAACAGGAAGGACTGCCATTGTGCGGAGCAGGAAAGTGAAAGGAAAGGTCTATACGTTGGGAGAAGGAGATGCGTCTTGAGAAGAAGGAAATGGGTGCAAAGACAACGTTTCAATGGGCAAGAGAAGACAAGAAGAGTGAAAGCTGGTGAGTAGACTGATGTCTAAGTTCAACGATTCTGGAAAGGGCAAGTTTCTGGAAGGGATGGAAGAACCTTAAAAGAGGGAACGGCTAGCCCAGTCTCATGGGATGCAGAGAACCGTTACGTCAGATGCTGTCCCCTCGTCCATTTGGCTTCCCTGCATGGAACATTTCCAGAAGCTTGGGACACGCACAGAAGCAATATGTGACTTACAATTACCAGTTATCACAGGTTCTCGGCAAAAGCGAATGCGTTCATTGCAGGAACGGCTGCTTCGTGGCTTGTTTACTGGTTTCGGTAACAGTTGAAGAATGTAATTCAACGGCCTTGGCGTAAAATTGAATGCGTGTGGCTTGAAATTGAAGACGGTGAAATGTAGGTTAAACGGTCACGTTTGAGCTTATGATTGGCTATCTTAGAGAGAAACAAGAAGTGGCTTGCAGTAGACATGCTTTTGCAGGGATTTTTGCAGGGTCAGGGTCAGGGTCAAAGCACTGATTTTGTGAAGGAAGAGATGCTCCTGGCTTGTTTATTAGACCTTGTCGCGGGGGCAGCTGAAATGAGAGCATTCGGGAGATTTGTATGCAACTCAGTGTAAGTGTTTGAAGTCTCACCTGGGGAGTGGGAACTTTGAAGTGGCTGTTATCACAACCAATGCAGCCAAATAGGGAAGCATGCTCTGTGAGCTACCGAGTGCGATATGCTCCCAGAGAGCACCACAAAAATAGACTAGGACTGTTTACAGGCGCTAGCGTGTGAGTCAACGCGTTTCTCACGTTCCCATTGTGAGAAACAGTGCAGTTGAAGCCCACTGTCTACTGTATGTAGCTGAAGTTCGGAAACCAGCCAATGGGTTCGCTTCCACACACTTTAGGTCAATAGGTTGTTTGGATGTACAGTGCGACAACGCCAACAGACTGCAAAAACTGATATGTCAGAAACAGCCGGGCGAGCAGCAGTCAACAACACATTAAGACGGTCTCGCTTAACTCAACAAAAGCAACCACAATAGCAAGCGATCCCTAAATGTTCCGCGGTGAATAACATTAGCTGCAGCACCCTGAAGGCCAGGCAGCCAATGCGGCCTGAGAATCTGGTTACACAGACTCTCCCAAGAAACGAAAGTGTCAAAAGTGCAATTATCGTCAACAGACCTTTTGGAGGTAATGAATGTGGCGGAATGTGAAGAAAAGGAGAGCTACGTCATTGGAGTAAACAATTCTTCTCAATACCAAATCGGGGTGAAATGGAGTAATACAGGATGGGAAGACTCAAGACTCCTATCCCCGACACATGACATATGCACCCCGACATGCTGATGGATGCTGCGGTAAACTAATTACTATGCCATCTTTACTGATTGTGAGATCCATCAAATCGCTACTGTATGAGCGGAAGGGCCCAGAAGTTTGCCCCATCGCGCTGCTACTCTGAGTTTCTTTGTTCCAACCTGCAAGAAAGGGTTTTTACCGTTTTCCGTCTCACTGCCCGTATGTTTCATGCTTTGCAGGGACAGAGACTCATGTCACGGCAAAGGACTT
Organism: Fusarium ramigenum; assembly: GCA_013186855.1. Lineage (NCBI taxonomy): Eukaryota > Fungi > Ascomycota > Sordariomycetes > Hypocreales > Nectriaceae > Fusarium > Fusarium ramigenum. The sequence continues at coordinate 44,291 of JAAOAT010000021.1, read as the reverse complement.
TCCATTGAATCAATTAATTTAATCATTGAATGTATTCCTCTTTCTTCAATTCCTGTGACTTTGAGTCATGCACGAAAAAATGGATCATTGTCTCTTGAGCTCTTTATAGCTTCTGCGCGCGACAACTCCGTCAATGACTTTATTAATAGATTTAACCAAGAGTTCTTTGTGCTTAGTCGACAAAAATAGACTGTATACCCTGACAATGTTGCGGGTCATTCATTTGTCATTGGTGTCTTTGTTTCAAGGTATGACATGATGCTTCGCCTCAATCGGACATTGCGAGTTCCTGGCGAGGTCCAGTGCTGTACCAAAGAGTTGTCAATAGTCCATAAGTCGCATCACCAGACCCCCTCGATCCCAATATAATCTTCACAAGAGTCACATGTTCCAGTCATATTAACCAGCCATTTTACAGACTCAGCGTCCTTATACATGCCGCAGTACCTACACTAGCAATATGCATATTTCCAACCAGCCTATTGCCTTGCTTCCTCCGACCTTTGAAGGTCTCCCTTCAGCCTCAGAAGGACCGAGTGTTCGCCAAGCGGCACCTTGCATTAATGAGGAGCTCACCACTGATAGCGAGCCTCCACGACGCCAGCTCATCAACCGCTATTGGAAAGTTGTGATCATCCTGACAACACTTCTCTTCATATTCGTCCCTACACGTCCTGCCAGCCCAGCAAAGCTCGATGAGGATATCCTGCTCCAAATGGCCCGTCGCATGAATAACCTTGCAGTTCCATGCCCCACAGATCTCCCAATAAACATCCAAGACAATCCCCCTCCTAATCAACAAACCATTGCGACACTTTCCGAGTTCGAGAAGCTACCTCGGGAGTATTTGCGACAAGGCCACGGACTATACTGCCGTCTGATGAACCCAGATTCTCCCTGGCCCAGCGACTTTCGTTACATCTACGCACTGCCCGAGGACATTGTCAGATACCTTTTGAACGAAACTAATACGTCGGTGTTTGATGAACCTATTGTTGCCCCGATCTTTGAGAGAAGCAGGCGCATTGCGCTTCTTGAGAAGGAAAAGAGGCGCAGATTGGCGAGGATCATTGAACAAAAGATTGAGGAATTGTATATCCAGAAGGGACTTGGCTCGATGAAGAATTAAATTGGAAGGTTGAAGTGCCTTGGAATATCTGTTTGTTTGGTGGCTGTGATTAAGTATCGCGGGATATGTCTTTTGTTCAAGGTTTAGATAATAAGAGGAAATAAACCTTGTAGCTAAATGGGAATATAGAGTAAGAAGACCTTTAGGATTATGAACCATCTGTCTCAGAAATTGCAGCCTTTCAGTCGGTTATGATAGTTACTTCTACTGTGCCATTTCGTGAATTATGCACCGAGACAAAGAGATCTCGAAGGAAAATACAGCTCCGATTGATGGAATTTAAATCAACATCAGGGATGCCTTCAGAATCCTTCAGGGACGCAAGGACACTTCACCACTCGACAAAGAGTATCGTGCAGATAAGGGAAGTGAATTTATGAGCCCAAGGTACAACCCTTGTCGAGCATAAGAGTTCAATTCACCTGCCATATATAAAGAGAATATATTCACACATAGACAAAGACAGGTAGATATAAATTTATAGTATATATAAATAAAGTACAGCCCAGATAGTCTTTCAGCTCAATCTCTTCCACCATCACAACACCGGTAACATCTCTAACTCATCTGGACCAATATTCAACCATGCCTTACAACTCAGAAAAGAACACTCGTCTTCGCGCTCGACAGCTGCAGCTCCTCTACGTCCTGCACAAGGAAATCCCATATCCCTACGCAGGCCAGATAACAAGTGAGGACATTGCTCTGGCCAATGCTCTTGAGCCCTGCTGGACGCACAGCCTGGCCTCACCGAAGTACGTTCTCACCTATCCTTGGGAGTGGGTGGTGAAGAAGGGATCTCTTGCGGCTGTACTTCGCAGCTTCCGTGTAAAGGCCAAGAAGCTACTCGATGCTCAGCCGGTGCTTCAGGAATCGGATATCGAAATGTAAACAGTAACACGTCACGTCTTTCGAAAGGGAAATTGCATGAGGTCGCAATGAGTCAAAGGGGGATATAGGATGAAATAAACCTTGGTGAGATGATCGAGGAGCAGAGGCATAGCTCTGTTCCCTATCTGAGTGAGCCGACTAAGTCTCGGAATGGATCCCAACTAACCAGTCTGGAGGTAGCGACCGTGAATATTCCAGTCAATGGACTGAACAGGCTGTGGATGGAGTTCAAGGCTGTTGAACATATAGAGGTTGCCTATCAGGGCTTGAGGAGGCTTGTGATAAATGCTGGAGTAGAGTTGTTAAATGCCACTGCCATGCCACTTAGTGGACAAAGATTTATCAGCTCTATACAAGCATTTGAGCCGAAGGGAAGAATATCTGTTTCTTTTCTTGACTGCTTATGGACGTTTGCTCGCTGGTTTGGCAAAATGTGTTATGAGATAAGTAGATATACAAGACAGCCTGATGAGTTCTAAGCCGCGCACCAGCCATTCAGACAGCTGACTCCCCTCGTGGCCCGTGCACTACTCGACTGAAACGAAACTAGAAAAGGGCGGCGAAAAACCCCTCACACTTATAATTCACTTACCTTTCACGCCTCAACGTGGCCGCGATAATGGACTCCAACCTCGAGCTTTATAGGAGCATATTACATCTTGGGCCCAAAGATCGCCGTCAACGCCTGAAACATCTTCCGAAAGAGGAGGTGATTCGAGTCAAGACTCTGGTTGAAAGGGAGCAATGGACCCAAAGGCTAGAGAATCTAGTCGCAGGCCGGGATCTTGTTAAGCTGGCTCTTACCAATCCTCTGGAGATTGAGATTAACCCACCTCTCCAAAAGGCCCTACTTGGACGAGCCTGCTATCCTGACGACGAGAACAACATGGTTCGGAGGATTACGAAAGGTCTGAGCAGGCATGGCGAGTCTCTGATCAGCACTGTCGCAAGCTTTGACGGTATTTCATATCCTGCTATGACGAAGGACACTTAGGTCTTGGTCTATTGTGACTTGTTATATATTGATGGAAACAATATGACTTTGGATGAAGTATACAGGCCACGGCTTCGTGAAGAAGAGCTGCAGACCCGAAGTGAACAGGCCAGAGAGGTCGCCCGACACAACGAAATGAAACTGGCTCGCAGGAATGCTGAGTGGATGATTCCTGCCCTCGAGCAACTCTCTGATGATGAATTGTCTCAGTCTGAGTACGACTTCAGCGACACCTTACATGAGATCTGGAAACAGGTATCCCACCCGCCACCAAACTGGGTCCAGCACATACTCGATGCCCAAGAGCCGTGGGGGTTCACCTATTACAAAACACAAGAAGTCGAAGAGATTTATGGCCATACATGGAACGACACGTGGAGTATGATAATTGATATGCCTCAGCTATCGTGGCCGAGTATTCATTGCCAAGGGAGGACAGGGGAGCTCATGGAGTTAAAGACAGAAGATTGGGCTACTCCACCTATGTATGAAGGCTTGAGCGAAGAAGATGGCTTTCGCAAGTAAGTGGTGGGGAGCATTTGGAAGATACATCGTACTGACCATTTAACAGACGTTTCCGTGAGCACAGGAAATCTCTCTCGTCCCCTGGAATCTTACAGAATACATTTATCGTCATTCCAATTGAGCTAATTCCTGATGATCCCGACGATGAAGAGTTGAGTCCTTGTTGGGTCTGGGCATATGATGCGGATTGGGATAGGGACTCAGAAGAAACTGTATATAGCGGCGAGAAATACCAAGGCCGCGTTAAAGGACCTATTGTTGCACTGGGAGGTTGGTTCTATGCCGCGCGTTGGGAGGGCGGGGGCGTAAGTCTTCGGGATATGTGGCTCAAGGCGCAGAAACACCAGGACAAGTTGTGGATTTGCGACTCAAAGGAACTGGAGGAGTGGGATCATGAGCCATATGTCTAATATGATACCCAATCAGACATGAGAGCATTGAAGGCAAGAGATTATTGTTACCAGTTGATCATGTTTCAGGAATGAGGTAAGATGAGTAAGTGATGCAAGTATCAGCCGGCAACCAACACTGTCAATCTAACATTAAGGAACTCAAGAGTGTGGATGGGTATTGTGTAAGGGCGGTCTCCTTTGTCTTGAATAAATTCATAACTGCCAGGTCTCATAGGATGTGACAAGGTAAGAGGGACGATTCCGGGAGCCAAGCAGTACAAAAAAGGAAGCTCCAATGTTCTTAGCTAGCTACAACATTCTTGTTCTTGGTTGTAAAGACCTCTGCCACTCCCTTTCCACCACAAATATCTCCAAGCTGACCGCTACAAGCTATATTGCATTCATCCATACTAGTAGTCTTAGCTCCTGGTGTCATTTCCCTTCCGCAAGTGCAGAGTTTGCCCTCCCAGAGAGCAAAGAAGTCAGATTTCTTAGTCACAGTGCACAGACTTGCGCACGCATCGACAGACATCTCATCAGGAGACTCTATAGTGTCGCCACCTGTAGTGCCACGTATGGCTTGCTTGCTCCACGAGTAGCAACCAAGACTCTCGTACTGAATACGTAACATATCTTGATCGCCAAACACTTCGATAGCATCCTTTCCTCCGCAGACGTTTGTGGTGTTACCGTTACAGTGCATGTTGCATTTGGAATCGTCAATGATCTGACTATCCATACGAAGCTGATTGTCGCAGAAACACGAGTCGCCGTTCTGGATTCCCCAGACGTTCCAGCCCCGTTGCAAACAGAAGGACTGACAAGCTACGATGGACATGGGCTTGACGTGCTGCGCGTCGGCTAGAGTCAGGACAGAGCGATTCGTAGTGTCCGCCTCGCGGGCAAAGCAACCGAAGCGTGTATGCGGCGGAATGGGCTTAAGCATTTGTGTCAAGACTTCCTTGGTTGGGCCGACACAGTAGGTTCGCCCTGGAACTAGGTCCGAGGTACAGCTGCCTTCCGAAATGGAAGGATTGGACTGTATGAAGAGAGGAAGACTGATGTGATACTGGACAAGCACTCGAGCGCAGTCATCGCCCTTCTCAACTGTGTACCACCGTCCACATGCTTTGGTTGTATTGGTAGCGAGAGTAGCACTGACGGGAGGAGGAACAGCCTTGTCAGCATACTCAGAGTATGCCGGGTCTGAATCAGTGGTATTGACTTCACGATCATACTCTCCGCCGGGCGGTGTAGTGCAGATGACTCTGCCAAGAACGATTGTGGCGGACTGGAGATTCCCGCAAAGCTCATGGACCCAGGGATTCAGGAGGCGGATGTCATCTTGCTGAATGCCTGCAAAATAGGCGACCGACATACACGTGTACTTCTCCTGTAGCTTGTATGTCTTACACTGGAGCGGCATACAAATAGACACACCCTCCACCATGTCGGCGCAATCGAGGATATCTGGGTTACCGATGAAGATGGCTGCGGAAGAGACGCTATACTTGAGAGCCAGAGAGTCACAGGTGTCGCCAGCTTTGGTCGTGTACGTGACTCCAGAAAGACAAAATCTTGGCTCAGAAGGTTCTGATGGAAAAGGGGAGTCTTTGGGGGTAGTGGGTACGTTGGACAGGGAGCATCACTTGACTGCTTTCTTGAGAGCATCCTCATAGAAAAGGTCCCTGTTGTAGGAGGAGAAGGGGCTGGCTTGCATCATCTTGAGCCGGCCAACATAACAGTCGGAACACAGCTCGTTGGTTGGCATCTTGTCGATGGACTCGGAGAGAGTGAAGTTATAGATGATATCTGTAGCATATTAGGACAGTGATAGAAAAAACGAGATGTTGGAAATACTTACCGTTGCAGTACTTTCCAGTCTTCTTGTCTGTTTGACATGTCTCGTTGATACCCTGTGAGATGAAGGATCCCAAGACACCGGCAGCCGCACCATTATGCCATGTTGCATTACCGCAGTAAGTGTCAACAGCTGATCGCCAGTCCGACATGGAGCGTGCACATCCCTCGTCGCAAACAGACTCGACATCAACCTCCCTGGGGAGAATTCCATGATATGAAGGTAATGTCCATTCTTCTGTATAGTTGTCGCATCGCACAAGAGCAGTAAGCGCATTCTGGCAGGCTTCGGGAAATCTGTCAATGTCAAGCGTGTTCTCGGTGTGAATCCTATAGCCCCCGAAGTTGCGCTGTCCAGTGATGTTCTTCGAACCACCAAGCCAAGCCAGGATCGAAGAAGCAAACCCGTTTCTGTTTGGCTTGCCCAGCGTGGGAACCCCGTTGAGGGGGCTGACCATCTGGATACTGCCGAGCGTGACGAGATTCTGAACCCAGACATCGTAGCTCTGCTCAGTGTAGAAGATCATGTCCTGGCAGTCGTGCCTCCCAGAGTTGAGACACGTTTGATCGTAACGGTTAAAGAAGGAGTAAAGACCGGCACTCAGAACGTGGACTGCCGAAGAGTCGATGATGCGTAAAGCCCAGGCCATAGCGCAAGACTTGGAGGTCTTGGTGCAGTTGTGGAACTCAGGATCATTGGGGAAAGCACCTGGTTTAAAAGGTGCTGGTGCTTCTGGAAAAGACTGGAAGTAGGGAGTTTCGGTCTGGATAAGGCCCATAATGACGTTCTGAGCACCAGATAGTTGGTATTGGTACAACACGCAGTGTTCGACTGATGTACCCCAGAGCCATGTCGGGCCCTTACTCTCAATGAGCATGCCACGGCCAACGTAGATGTCAACTTGGGTCTGGTCGGCAGTGTCGAAGTCATGGTCTGCAGTCCACATCCAGACGTTCTCGAAGTAACCGGAAGAGTCGGGGGTCAGGTGAAGCATAAGGGATGCAGCGACGCAGTTCGGATTGACCTTGCCAGATAGCTTGGGACAGTCCTTGACGGTGAGATCTGTACCCGCGGCGCCTCCAACTCTGAAATGGGTATCTAGAAAAAAGTGTCAGTCGAGATGATCAAGGACATCATTGTGAGAAAAGAAACATACCCCATAGACCAGCCGAGCCTTGGCCAGATTCGTATACATTCCACTCCATCATGATTCCTTGACAGCCATCATCACTTTTCGGATCTCGACAACACCAACTTGGCCTGTGAGGTCAACATGAACTGTAACGCGAGGCTTAAGGGGGTCTGCAAAAGCTGGACGCAGTAGCCATGATATGAGGCCAAGCCGGCACGATAATTCGCGAACCAACAAGAATTTCAACAGTGTCTGTGATGATATATACACCAAATGGAACATATACAATCACAGGCATGTTGGCAGTAGCCGAAAAGAGGTGTTTCAGAACAGTCGTGCTATCTGTCTTGCCGTCACTCTAGGCACCATGCACCTTCGAATCGAGAATTTGCGAGCCTAGATCATATAATCCACAATATGAATGTATTCGTGTCCCAACACAAGTCTTCTGGATTAGAATTCTGTCTCCGCCTTTCAGTGTACAGGACACGTTTGAGAGCTGTTGGTTGCCTATGAACGCTTTGACCGTCGCATGATTCACATTCGGAGATTTCCGATTTGCGTTAGAAACTTGATCCACTTAGTGGAGTTGGTAAATGAAAGAAAAGCTGCCTGATCCTCTCACGATTTACAACCTGTTCCTTCAAACTCACTCATCTTCGCCAACACGACCAACTGGCTGATCAGCCGCTACAATGGACCCAAATTTGGAGCTCTATAGAAGCATATTGCATCTTCGGTCTTGGGAGCGTCGCGAACGCATGGAACATCTTCCAGAATCAGAACGCAATAGAGTCAGGATAATCGTTGAACGAGAGGAGGATGCCCAGAAGCGAGAAGAAGCCATTGCAGGGCGAGATCTTGTCCAAATGGCATTAGAAACCCCATCCGAGATTAGAGGAAATGGCTATCTAGAGTCTGCCCTGCTTGGCCGAGCTACCCACCATCATGACGAGTGTATGATGGTAAGACGCATCACGAAAAGAGTCGCACCAAGCTGTTCGACCCTGATTCATAGAATGGCATACTTTGATCAACATATTGATCCTTTCTGCTTAGATGCCTGGAAACTAGTCTACTGCGACGTGTGTTACGTTGATGGGGACAGTGCTACACTGCAGGAAATCTACGAGGCACGCCTTCGAGAAGAGGAGCTTCAAACTCCCGCCGAGCGAGCGAGAGAGCTGGTGCGAGACAACGACCTCAAGCGGGCTCGAAGGAATGCCAAATGGATGATTCCCGCTATGGAAGGCCTTTCAGAGGACGACCAAAAAGGGTGGCAAGACAAAGATCCAGACCGCATGAACCGACTCTGCGAACAGGCGAGACTAATTTTGGCTAAGAGCTTGGATCAGGAGAGAGGACTTAACGAAATCGAACGGCGTAAGATCGAAGAAATCCAAGAACTTCTTTTGGAACCGCGCAACTGCCAGGATATCCTGGAAGGGGTCTGGAAACAGGTTTCGCCGGCGCCGCCTCCTTGGATACAACATATCTTACAAACTGGCGAGCAATATGGGTTCGTCTACTACAGGTCTAGAGAAGTGTACAAGACGCGTTGGAACTGGAGGTCGGTTTGGGGTCGGATTAGTAATACCAGTTCGCCGTTGAGAGTCACCTGGTCTTGTATCCATTGCCAAGGCAGAGACAACTGGATGAAGTTGAGTTCGCTCGCAACTGAGAATTGGCCTGTATTCTCTCCCAACGAGGGCATACCTGAGGATGATGACCTCCGAAAGTAAGTCAAAATATCACGGTAACAATGAGCTTGCTAACTATTCAACAGACACTTTAGAGAATATATCAGAGAAAATCAATCCAAGACTCTAGAGGATGAACAGAAGAGAAAGAAGTTGAAGAAAAAAGAGAGGAAGAAGTATGACTCTACCCTGTCTCCTGGAATTCTGCGAAATACCTTCATTGTCATTCCTTTCGAATTTGCTTCAGGCAATCTCAATTTGGAACACTATGAGTTTTATGATCCTTGCTGGGTTTGGGCATATGACGCAGACTGGGACGGTTCAGAAGAAGAGACTGTCGTCGACGGGGAGACGTACCAAGGTCGCGTCAAGGTGGCGAAATGGTCGGTTAACTCTTGGTTCTACGCTGCTCGCTGGGAAGGAGTGAGTCTTCGGGATATGTGGCTCAAGGCTCAGAAGCATCCGGATAAGTACTGGATTTGTTATACAAAGGAATTAGAAGAGTGGGATCACGAACCATACATCTAGCGTCTAGATCTTGGTTACGCGAGCTTTTGGCCGTTGAGGTATGCATAGCTAAGTAGTTATAGATCTTGGTTAGATATGATAGATAAAACGTGGTGAGGTGACTCGCTCGACTTAAAAACTAGTTCTATATTGGACTCATTGGTTCCAGTTTAACGGAAGATTCCCAGATTCTTGCTCGATATATGAGCCATGTCATCATAGATCACGTGATCTGTCACGCGCCCGGGCTGCGGAGATCGAAGCTCGAAAACTCGGACTTGCATGCATTCTGCTAGCTTTCACTCTTGACCACTTCCACTAACAGAACACCAAGAACCAACCATGGTGAGAACTGCCGTGCTACCGTGGGTATAGAGTAGATCTAATGGCAATTTACAGGAGGTTCAACCATTCAATCAGGAAGCCTTTGACGCAGCCGCGATAGAGGAGAGCACTGATGAAATCAAGGGTACCGGTCAAACCATCCACTGGAGGAATTGTGATCGTGCGTTCCAGAAGAAATGTCAAGGCGGTGTTTGGCTGGGTATGCCTAAGGAAGGAGGTTGGGTCAAGGTCTATCCGGGCTTTTCTGTTTATTTTGTGAGGGGCTCCGAGGGCGAGGTCAGAACGGCGGATGCGGCACAAGCTCCGTTCATGGGGAAGTGAGTTTGTAAGGACACTCACTCCTTGAATCTTATGGTCTTTACTCAATTTCAATTCACCAGCGCGAAATGTTCAAGAGTAACCACTGATTTCATGGGTTGTGATGTCAATCTTCTCGACGTAATCAGGTGCCTAGTAATTGACTCAAAGACCAACACCCAACAGCGACTCCGTGACGCCCTCACTTGAAGACCTCTCAATAACTCTATTGGTTGATCGCCACTTGCGCCTTCTTGCACATCGACCAAGACAGTTTCCAGACGCGAAATCCTGACTCGGTCACGAGCCCTGCGTCTGCCAATCTGAGACGGGTAAATATTTACGCGCTGCGTCAAGACGGATCATGCCCGTCATATTCTCAACGCCATGCATATTTGCTTCCCGGAAGCCCTTAGTATCTCTGAAGAATCGCTTGAATGTAGTTACTATAAGCTTTATGCACTATATGTAGTCCGGCTCATAAAACGGTTTAGCTTCAGGAACAGTGATCACGATGGCAAAGCGGCTTCGGTTAGTGCAGATCATGCAGATGGTGTGAAGCTAAGTTTTGCCACAAATGGCTCCGAACTGCGGAGTGTCAAGCCCGGAACCAACCCAAGACGCTCAAGTGAGCATTCTTTTCGTTGTCGAGATCAAATGAGCTTGCGGAGAGACAAGATCGGAAAGGTGGTAGTTGAAGAGCGGCAAGATTAGGTGCAACGGGAAACTGAATCGACGCGCATTGCTAAAGATCACTTCAATCGAGTGCTACAAAATCGAGGTGCGAGGTCTGCCAAGAAGCGAAGAGGAATGGTTGGTCAATTGCCAAGCGCTAAGCCAATCTTGATGCTTCAGAGGATGACCGCCAGCGAATCCACTAAAGAGCCCTGTAAGTAAGTGCACTGTTGAGCGCCGGTTGGGTTGCTGTTCACTGAAAATGACATTGTTGACTGCACAGCAGTTCAGATCAGTTATCAACACTCCCGACATGAACGTAGCCTCAATACGGCGATGGAGTCTAGTCAACTAACAAGCTCTCATATAGTCTCGTATCGTGGTCAAGTCCCATGTCCAACTGATAGTACGGACCAAGCACCACAGTGCATCAAGAGGGAAAGAAGTTCCTCAACGGCGGGCAGCGACTCAGGCAATGACAAGAGGTTAATTGGGTTGCGGGACATCTGGGGTGTATCAGAAATAGCTTTTACATTGTACATATAGGTCTTATGTCCAGAAGACAGCCTTGTCATGACTATAGACATTTGCAGATTCAGTGCTTTGTATCAACAGTGTGATCTGCCCTCACATTCGCGTTTATCTTGTGCCACCACCGGGATCTGCGGCACACTAACGGTGGACAGGGCCACTCTAAATTTACATTAAATTTGGTAGAGAGGCGATCTTCGGCAGCTTGGCATCTTGCACGAACCTACTTTGAGTAGATGAGAGCCGCCCAATCCAAGCCAGGACATCGATCGCCTACTGAGTCTTGAACTCACCCGCACTACCGTCTAAAGTACTATGAATGCATTGGGGAAGCAAAGTGGGAATGGCAAAGACATCTTCTTTCATAATACCCTCCTGGTCGACGCCTATATCATGAACCGGCACGCACAGTCCCTTGATGTAGGTGGACCTCCAGATGATGCGATAAGAAGCATACAAATTGATCACAGGGAGATGAGAGGCGTAACGAAACAGTAGGCTTTCTGGGAAGCTTTGCGCAGGGACTTGATCCAAAAGGAATCGTAAAGCAAATGAAGCAACGACGGGAGTCCAACACCTCGAGGACATAGCGTAGACTTGTTGACAGGAGGTGCTACTCGTAAACCACATGTTGGATGATCCCTTGAGGGCTTCTCGCCGTTTCGTTCTACGCTTCCAAGGTGTTGGTATTGGTGTTATTGCTTGGGCTCTTCGCGTTGACAGAGCGATTGGAGAGGAGGATGAGCGCATGGTAGAGGTATCGGGGAAGAGGGTGACATCTTCGTGGTATTTTGATGTCGCTTCGAGGTTTGGATGCGTTTGCGTAGGGGATATTGCTTGTCAGAGGTCAGTCATGTTCGCAGTTGTAAGAAGCAAAAGGATGACGGATGGCCCACGTAGAGGTTCCAGTGAACATACCGACTCTTTGTTCACCACCTGGGAGTTTGTTCTGCAGCTTCTCAACCATGAGAGGGCTGGCTTGTTCGTTCTCGACATCATTATGTTCCAGTTCTAGCAAAAAAAAACAAGCAGTTCTCGAGTATATCCCAAAGCATGGCTGAACAAAACGTAGTGGAACTCGGGCTGGGCTTGTCGGTTGAGACATTTGGTGCTTTGTCGAAGTGACGCACCCATCTCCGACTGACGATATGTTTCGAAGCTCAAGTACTATGGATGATGGCGGCCTATGAGGTTAAGCTTAAGGCTGCAAAGACAGATAATGAATGACAACTTTCGAGGCTCGAGATTTGGCCAGAGAGTGAATCAGCTTCGGCTGCATCCTCTTCCGCAACACTAGAACCTCTGTGAAGAGTACTGGCCGGGTAGTCTGTGGCTACAGCACTTAACTTCAGGTAAGGGGCCTCCTGAAGTTGAGACCAGGTCCTGGCAGTGTCAAAGCTCGCTAAGCAATTCAATCTGGTCCTGGCAGTGTCAGCCAGAATGGCCTAAGACTCAGACCCCACAACCCTCAACCAATTTTCCACATTTCCTCTTCTTCCAACATCCAAACTCAAATCCTCCATCCTTCACATCAACCAACACAATCCAACTACATAAAACCTTCGCACCACAACAAACTTTCAACGCTTGAGATCATGTCCGTCGATCTGCCACCTGATCGCCTCGAGCTTGACGCCCTTCGTGCCAAGGTCGCCATCATTTCTGAAGAGAACAAATTCGTGAACGAGCAAAACGACAACCTTATCGAAAACAATGGCAACCTCGCCATTGATAACGACGAATTGAAGAAGAAGCTCGCCTTGGCAGAGGAGCGTGCGGAGAAATACTTCGACTTCTGGCGCTCCGCCGAAGAGGAGCTGACGAAGCAGCTGGAGCTCAACGAAAAGCTCAAGCAACAACTTGAGGCCGCTAAGGCGGGGGAACCTGAAGCCAAAGAAAGCTCCAACTAGAGCCAGCGGTCTTCCCTACCACAGTAAGTCACTACTTGATTCGCTGGACGTTGATGACTTGTCTGCTAACATTTTCCCAGGACGCCCAAATGAACGCGAAATACCAGCCATGATTCAACAAGCACCACCACTACTATACAGACAGGCACCTTAAGGGGGCAGAACTTATTCTTCCGGTCGCATGGGAAGGTTACCAGGGCGGGATAAAGATTGTTGGCAACATGGAAGGTTCTCTACACAGTCTCTTAATCACAAGTGGTCTCCTGTGGTTCTGAATAAATCAGTGTTGAAGTCAGAAGAAAGTTCCCAGTGAAATTGTGAAGTGTTGTTCGTAGTTGTAACCTCTTGAATGCACAAGCACCACAGCACATGACCATCGTGGGTATTCTGCGTCTTGCAATAGATTACTCTTCACTGTGATCAAGGCCAGATTCAAACGTCGCACTTAAGTAGATGGTGGTTCAGCGTTGAAGGATTCGAGGTCAAGGGCAGAGCTTGCGTCCCAGATCTGATGCCGTAGCAACGCGTTGTCGTTTCCCTCCACGACAATAACAACAACGCATACATCCCCCCTTCAGTACAGCATTTCTACCCTTTCAGACTTTCGCTGCGGCAGTCCCCGTGCATATACATGAGAGACTTTTATCTCCATGCGCAGCCAACTCCTTCGCACCGCCCGCCGATCTAGAGGACCGCCTTGATGATCCCAAGCTTCCCGACAAACACCTCGATTCCGAACGCTCCCCTCTGCAAATAGTCTTATTTGCCAGCTCGCCCATCGCGGCAGTGAAGCTTAGTGAGAAAAGTAACTTCTCTCGGCGAGCGCTTCACGTGACGAGGTTCAGGAGATCTCGGCGGTAGGGAGAGTATGCTCAAACGCAGAGCGGAGTTGGCACAGTCAATGACAACGAGGTAAGGCGGTCGATGCACGCAGAACTTGTCGGTACTTGATGACACATCTCAGGCCAGGATCAAGTCCAGAAACCTAGGTACTGACAGGTCTAGGGACATCGGCGCGGCGGAGGACATGGAAGAAGCAACTGAGCAACGCGCTCGACTGCGAGATTGCACAGTGAGAACACTGACTTGGCCTACCTTGGTGCGCGCTCTCAAAGCGCCCTTTCCCGTTGATGTCAACAGACAGTGCTGATCAAGATCCTCCAGCAGTTTACCACCAATACGAGCCGAAACATCGAATTCCTTCATAGCGGACCGAATCGAAACGAGCGGAGATACGACACCCAAGCTCTGCACCGATCGAACAAGAAGGAAACCCTAGAGTGGGGATGTCACAGTGTCTTGGGACCCTGAGCTAAGTCGGCGCGCGAGCGGACTTGATTGAGTTGGGTACGGGGGTGCTCGCGCGATGTTTGTTTTCGAGCACATGGATAATGCCACGCCCTGGGAATTCCCTACTTCCCACTGTTATTCTGCGCGAGCTGGTCATTACCACCATTCTTGTGATACCCATCTCATATCCCAATGAGTATTGACACTGCTCAGCGCATTCCGCTTCCGCACTCATCCAGTCAATTCCATCTCCTTCTTCACTCGCTTCTCGGATTATACATGCGCAAGGGCAATCACTCTCATCCTCTTGCATGTCTCTCAGGAGCCATTCCATCACCAGAGTCAAGACTGAACCTAAAGAGCCACAGAGGAACTCAGATATGCTTCATGACCTTGGGCGGTTTAAGGTGCGATCTCTCTTTTACTACTTTCGGCTAAATGCATTGTTCTTCTTTTCGCAACTGAACTGACGACGGCCCTATCCAGGCATCATTTCATGGATCGAAAGAGCCCTCTGCTTCCATCCAAACGCACCGCCATCACGACATCGCCGACCGATTCGTACTCGTCCTATCAAGCAAAGTTTTATACCACCTCTGATTCCCAATCAAGCTCTTCATCTCCTGCCCCGTCGCATAAGCCGCCGCCGTCTTGCCATTCGCACACTTGGCTCTCGGATTCGCCCCGTTCTCCAACAACACCCTGAGCAGCGCCACATTACCCCTCAACGTCGCAAACGCTAGTTCTGTCTTGCCCGCAGTGTCCAGCACGTCAGCGTTGACGCCGTTTCTCAAAAGTAGAGCTGCTATCTCGTGGTTGTCCTGTCTGCAGGCGATGTGCAGTGGAGATCGGCGCTTGGAATCTCGTTCGTCGGGGTCGGCGCCGTGTTGGAGGAGGAGGTCGGTTATGGCGAGGTGTTGGTTCGAGATTGCCGCGCAGAGGGCTGGTTCGCCACCAGTGGATTGGAGTGCTTTGTTCTGCAGGAGGAGTTTCACGAGGTCGAGATCGCCGGATGAGACAGCGTGCCAAAGAGCGGTTTGGGTGTTGCCGTCACCGCCGACATTGCCAGATACCAAACCTTTCTGGAGAAGTAGTTTTGCACAGGCAGATTGTTTGTGGTAAACCGCGTACCATAATGCGGTTAGCCCATGTACATCCCTTGTATCAGGATGGATTCTAGCGCTGGACAGGATGAATCTGACGATAGCTTCCTGCCCGCACTCTGCAGCGTGGGAGAGTGCAGTTCGACCTTGGTCGTCCATGATAAGATGTGCTGTGTCTCTTCGTGCTAAAAGTTGGCTGACAAGGCGCTCATGACCACCGCGAGCAGCGAGACATATCGTTGACCGGGCCTCATCGTGCATTGTCCCGGATGGATCTTGAGCTAGGAGGTACCAGACTGACCCAGCATCACCTGCTGACGCGGCTTCTGCGAGTGATGACAGGGCATCGCGCTCAAAGACTGTACTAGACTCGGATAGTGTATCAGCCTGCCCTCCTTTTTGTCGTGCCGTTCGGGAAATTGATGAGAGGTGGAGCCGTATACACAGAGACCTCACGGGGTATTGAGTGAGATTGAAGCTGTTCAAGTCAATCCACTCCAACTCATCAGTCCTGCATCTTTCAAAATGCTCCATCGTCAAAAACACATCTCTCAAATGCACCGCAATCAACTTATCCCTTGTCCCGATTCTCGTACAATGAAGAACACAAAGGCCCCTACCCGAAGTATCCTGCGCAATGAACGGCGCCTGCATGTGCACACCCTTATTAGTAATCGTGAATGGACTATTATAGGGCGTGAACGGATTCCATGGAATGATATCACCCGAGCGCTTGAACGCAGCTGGCGTCGGGGCAAGTAAACCGCCGCGAGCACCGATGACTTTCCAGGCGAAGAGGCTGTGATCGTCTGATACGCGCATGATCTCCTCTTGGAGCCGGTAGAAGGCCTTATCACCTTCTCCGTAGAGGAGGGGCATGTTGATGCCAAAGATGCCCATGAGGGAATATGCCCTGTCTTCTTTTCTTGTTGTGACTCTGTCGGCTGCCCACGACATTCTCTGTGCGATGCTAGTCGTCTCTAGCTCTTCGCTGTCACAGAGAATTGATTCTGGTATGCTTGTTCTTTGCGATAGTGCCTGGACTAAGCTTATCTTGGTGCCCAACTCATGCCAATCCTTGTCGAAGAAGATCATTGAACTTGGCGCAATGAGCTCCTGTAGCGTCCAACCTCTGGTGAACCATCTACTGTTCGGGATTTCGGAAACGGTAGAGATATCTGCGAGGTATCCATAACAAATACTAGCCTCTTGATAGTACCGATACATTGAATTGATAGCTTCACTCAATTCTGCACTGCTCGTCTTGTCGATACAGCAGGTATCGTCCCAGATATACTCGAACCCATTTTCCCGCGCTACGCGACAGCAGCTCTCGAGCTTAGCGTAGCCCTTCTTCGACTTGGCGCTATCATGTCCCATGTCTTGGAAGAGGACCTCTTCTTGTTCCCATGTATGAGAGAGGATGGCATAGTCGGGCACATTGTCGTCGGCTAGGAACTCGAGTTGGATGGTTTTGGTGTTGACGAGACGCATGGCTGATGATGCTGTGCGGGGAAGTTATACTGCGCGGGGGAGTCGGTAAATGATCAACCCGTACTCCGTACATTTACCCAGGCAGACGGATCCAGATAGTGGGGCAAGGTCAACTGAACAGAAGGCGTGAAGATACCCAATTGGTCAAGGGTTTTATCACGACCTTGTAACAAACAAAAACTCTGCCATCAAACCCTCACTTTCGCTACTTTATTGCATCAAAAGCAACACAACCACTTTCTACCATCCTCATGGATCTCAAC
Organism: Fusarium ramigenum; assembly: GCA_013186855.1. Taxonomy (NCBI): domain Eukaryota; kingdom Fungi; phylum Ascomycota; class Sordariomycetes; order Hypocreales; family Nectriaceae; genus Fusarium; species Fusarium ramigenum. Next base: position 27,252 of record JAAOAT010000021.1, on the reverse strand, counting down.
TTGGAGCTGTATAAAAGCCTTCTCGGTCTTGATCCTGCTGAGCGTCATGAACGTCTACAACATCTTCCTCGATCTGAGCGTTCCAGGGTCGCGAGTATTGTTCAGCGCGAAAAGCTGGCTCAGAGGCTACAAGAGGAGTTAGCAGGAAGAGACCTTGTTGAGATGGCACTGAGCAACCCCTCCGAGTTTCATGGTACTGTCCTCTTGCAAAACGCGCTGCTTGGCAGAACTTCTTATACACCGGATGAGACTAAAATGGTAAAACGCATCATGGGCGCACATACGTACAATGGAGAGGGTTTGTTTGAAGCGATCGCAAACTTTGACCGGGCTAATTACTTCGCCATACCAATCGATGCGTGGAAGCTAGTCTACTGCGACTTGTACTACATCGATGGGGACAACAGCTGTTTACTGCAAGACATTTATGAGCGCCGTCTTCGGGAGGAGGAGCTTCAAACCCCTACAGCGCAAGCTAGAGAAAATATACGGCGTGACGTGATCAAATTGGCACGCCGGAACGCGAAATGGATGCTCTCAGAACTTGATCGACTTTCAGATGAGGAAAAAGCACAGCCCCTTGAGGACTTCGAAGAAACGGTTCGTGCTACCTGGAGGCGAGCGTCACATACGCCTCCAGCTTGGATACAGAAAATTCTTCAGACTCAGCAGCCCTGGGGATTCGTCTACTACAAGACAAAAGAGGTCGAACATCCATACGGGCGTAGGTGGAGTTCACTCTTAGATATGGTCAACAATACCCCGCAGCCATCCTTAGCTAGGGACGCCAGAGGAGCAACGTACTTCGGTATCCATTGCCAGGGAAAACGCAATGACCTGGTGGCACTCCAAACTGAGGTATGGGCTCCTGCGACTTCAGAGGGAGACTTGGATGATGATGGTGGCTTCCGACGGTCAGTTGCAGCACCTCGTTTATATCTTCAATAGATGCTGATAATCTAGCAGGCATTTCCAAGAATATCGACAGTCTCTCTCATCGCCGGGTATTCTGCAAAACACATTCATTGTGATCCCCATTGAATTCATTTCCGAGTCTCAAAACGAGGAGCTTGATCCATATTGGTTTTGGGCATACGATGCAGGTTGGGACAACTCTACCGAAGAGACTGTCTATAGTAACGGCGAAAAGTATCACGGCCGAGTTAAAGTAGCTGTCTACTCCCTTAACGCATGGTTCTATGCTGCGCGGTGGGAGGGCGTTAGCTTGCGAGATATGTGGCTCAAGGCACAAATACATAAGGATAAACTATGGATCTGCTATTCGAAGGAGATGGAGGATTGGGATCATGAGCCGTATGTATGATTCATGGTATAAACCTGTCAGCAATAGCAGGACCGAGATAGATGAGTGGCTTTCGCAGACATGAACCATGCCATGCACGAACTTCACGCGACATCACGTGAATAATTCGCTTCCGCACAGAGCTCCAGAGACTGCACTCTGTGGGGAATAAACCAGGCCAGAGATCAAGGCCTCGAGCTTTCTCACCTCTTGTACACTGCGTGATACGGTTTCAATACAGTAGAAAGCCAAACAACTTACTGAAAGAAAAATTGAGCTTCCCAGTGTTACAATGGCCCCTTTTGTAGAGGAACCATGCAAATGAACTTAGTGTAACGCCTCCCAAACTTTGTCTGTGGGAGAGCTCCAAAACGGATCCATATCCTGTTAGCGGCTTGTAACTGATACACTAAGACGTCGAGATCGAGGACGCAGCTAAACCCTCGGCCTGGACAGTGCCATCCACAGTGTTCTTGCGCATAGACGGGTACGCACAGCATGTTTCTCTAGGATGAGATGGAAAAGGACAAGGCGTGCCACGAAACTGGTGCTTGTTTTCACCGACAACGACCTTCTGGTGCTGGGCTAAGACAGTGCCTTTTCTTGGGAGCATATTATGAACAACAAGGTCAAAGCCAGTGGCGTAGTTGGGCGCATCCTTTACTGGATGGAGCACAAATCACCACTGCTTTACGTCACGAAATATTGAGTCAATGAGCGTGCGATCGCCTTATATCAATTTAGGCGTAGCATGATATGCATGCAGATTACTAGTCCCTATCAAATGTGCTACCATGAGTATTCCCGTCAAGCCCACAGTGACGCGCATTGCGTGAGATGGCGGAGTTCTGGGTGCGGATGAGAATATGTAGCAATGTAGACTGAGTGGTGATATGGATGGATGCGTTGCATGTGCCTGCAGATTGGTCAGTTTGGATACGTATGTGATCTGTGGAGTGATGAACATACTGTTACTCTGTACAGATTATGTTTCGATGCTCTGGTGCGTTCGTAATGCCTGGCTCTGTGTCGGTCGGGCTGTGTCATCATTCGTAAGCAACACCGGCGGTTGTATTGGCTATCGGAGAGTCGTCCAGAAAGATGTGTGAGAATACCAAGGTCAATCACCCTAGGTCACCGCTCCATCAGCCATTATCCAGCGGCATATACCATCATTCCAGGCCTTGACATAGCCATCCTGCCAGGCCTTGACTCTCTTTGTCTCCTCCTCGGTTTCCATCTTATCACGCTTGCGCTTCTCTCCGCGCGGTGTCTCCTCCGGCGCCCGTGTCTGGAGACCAGCGAGCAGTTGTCCTGCGACTCGCTCTGAGAAACTTGCGTGCGGTTCGAATGGGACCTCGATGTGCTGTATCGCCGGCCAGACGAAGTTGTCCATGTCTTCGGTCGGGTTGTCGAGCGCCTGGAGGATTTGGGAGGGGATGTCGGCTTGGAAGACGTGCGCTTGTGTTGTGTCGGAGGCTTTGGTTACGAACAATCGGACCTGGAGAATTGATTGTCAGTGGAAAGAGTAACGTGGAGATGGGGTCTGGCGTACAAAAAAGGCTTCTGTCGTGCTCTTGCGCTTCTGCCATTGCATTTGGGCCAGGGAGAGTAGAACGCAGACCAAGTACGGGTCCTCAAACCACAGCGCGGGAGTTAAGTCGTGCAATCGGCGCTGGGAGAGTCTCTCAACGGGAAGATTCGAGGCGCCGGGAACGGGATGGCTCCTAGGCTTGATCGCCAGCTCTCGCTCCTCGATGAGTTCATCATATTGAAAATAACCAATTATCGGCTGCTGCTCAAGTTTTCGTATATTGTCCGTGCTGTAAACCTCGCACTTGGGGGTATGGATCTGGAGTTTGTTGTAGAAGAAGGGAGTTTCATGTCGGAAGGGGACCACGCCAAGAGGATACACCAGCAATGTGAAGGCGGCGAACTTGGTGTCGGCATATGGGCCGTTCAACATCGAGTGGATAAGATCCTCTGTGAGGTCTGGTCCCCCGTGGCTGGCGGGCGGAGGTGCTGGCGGTAGTGGGAATGGCGGAGGGGCGCTGGAGGAGTCGAGGTGCTTGAAATGGCAGTGCAGGACTCGAAGGTGCTTTGAGGTCCAGATAAGAGGGTGAATAAGGAAGCGCTGATTCTCGACGCACAGTCTATGCAGAGACTTTGTTATCGGTGTCTGTTGGTCCATCGCGCGCGCGCATCAATGAAAGCGAAATGAATAAATGGTGTTGGCGACGATGTTTTTTTTCTTTGGCAGACTAAGCATCGCGCGTTTCATGCCTCTTGGTCTTATAAAGCCTTAGGGCTTGTTACTAGATTTATTGATCATCATGGAAGCTTCTAGGTAAAAGCTTATCTTAGGAAAACCAATGTTGTGTTCTTATTCATTACCTGTGTTCACAGCCTGAAGCTTAACCTTATATGCGGCAGTCAACCCACAAAGATCATCCGCGTCATAAATTCGGTGGGGGTGGGGGCGGAGCGGGACTGACTTTCTCCGCTGACCCCGAGATGGTTAGCCATGTACAGAAGCTGCTGTACTCACCTGACCCTCAACGCATTGCGGTGAACCAGAACGTATTTCGTCCAACTCTTTTTGTTTCTGGGGTTCCCTCATTACCAACAGCTACACAGGGACGAGGTAAATTATTGACGGTTGCCAGAACAGCCCATATCTCACCGAGATCAGATCCATAGTCTAAAATTAGGAGGAGGGTGCTACGATACATCGATTTCTTGGAATTTAAATCCTCCATCCAATACGCTGCGCGTGTTTTTTGTATGCGGAGAGCACGTTGTGTGCTGTCGGCGAGACGATGACCTGATAGGTCAACTGCTAGCGACGGCCCCAGTTACTGCCAGAGGCTTGGAGATCTTCGACGGAAAGTGCTCCATTGCTTCTTTGCTCAGTCTTGATCTGGTTGTCAAACGTACTCGCAGATGTGACGGTTTCCAAGTTTCTAGCTGACATCCTGGACTTGGATGAGAAAATCGTCTAAGCTTAGGAAGATTGTTAGTCTAAACTCGTCAAAACGCGCCCTAAGTTTATGGTAATTTAGTCAAGTCTCTTCGTCCGTTATGCTCAAGATTTCACGTTTTCTTGCGGTCTCAATTTCTCCACTAGAAATGTGCCACTTGTTCCATGAACTCGCTAGCTTGGCTGCTGTCGCAGCTTGGGCCAGAATCAGACCGCCATCGTCAATGGCCACAATGGGTCCGTCAACACCGGGAATCGCAAGCCTCATTGTTTGGCGTTCAGTGCGGAAGTCGACAACTGGCTGGGACCCGAACGGCTGGGTACAGTAGCTGAGGAGGTTTAAAACGCGCGTGATGAGAAGCACAACGCTATCTTCAGGCGGGAGGTCTTTGGTCGCTACTTGTTCCATATATTCGGCCCCTTGGCTGCTTTCGTGACCTCTGCTTGAGCCAGACTCATCAGAGTCGTGGACGTCGTAATTGACTCGTGGCGCGTCCCGTCTGGGTCTCTTGCGAGGGGGAGAGCCCTGGTTGCTCAAGCTTGTCGTGTTGGTACTGGTGGGTTCAGCTGCCTTGTGCTTGTAGGCAGTACCTTAACGGTTGCCAGGGCGGCCCAAGTTTCTCCAAGTTTGGTTCCGTACTTGCCGACTAGATAGTGTTTGCTGATACACGGGTCTTCTGTCTCGGGGCCTTTAATGAAGCTATCGATTTGCGCACGGGCCTTGTCGGTAAGCTTGTCATCTAGTTGAAAATGCCGATCCTTGATTTCAGGAAGGAGACTATCCCGCTTTGTTGACGTAATAACATGGCATATAAGCAGCTGCTGCGTGCTCCAAGCGCTGCCGCTTTTGTCGAGGTGGGCGATGCAGAGAACAGAAGCAGAGACGGTGGTGAACTTCGACTTCCGTGCTGAGCCACAGCATATGAGCCTTGCGGGCAGTCCCCGGTGTAGATGGCGGACTGACTCTCAAGTTAGACAAGCGAAATGGTGAAATGATGAGACTGGAGGTTACGGTGGCGCTACTGGAGACAAAGAAGTGCCTTCCATTTGTAGATAATTGCCCTGTGGTGTCAGATAACTGGCTCGGCTAGATGTCTTGGATGAATAGATCGTCTAAACTTAGGATGAGGTGTTGGACTAAATTCATTAAAGGACGCCCTAAGCTTAGGATACTTTACTTAAATCCCTTCGTCCCTTAGGGTCAAGATCTCGCGGTCTCCTCGTGGCGCATCAACGGTCCCGGGTCACAGATGAAAGCAATCGATGTTATTGGTAAAGCACGCAATTTGTAAGTCGATGACAGCTAAGGCTGGTCAAATGGCCTGCCTTGTGTTTTACAAACTTTAAAAGATAAGAAAAAAAAGTGAGGTTTAACAGATGAAAGGAAATATCACAGAAGAAGAATCCAGAACGTAAACCAAAATGCAGCGTTTGTGTTGATGGTGCCGCCAATGTGGAGCGTGAATCAATGTGAACGAGCGTCATGGCGCTTGGGCTTGCCAGTGCCATAGCCAAAGGCCGATAAGATAAGCGAGGCGGATCCACTGTGACTCTCTGCAGGGTAACCAACGGGAATGGAACATCTCACCAACAGGCGGCTTTGATCATGTCAAACAGATGCACAAAAGCCATGTTTGAACTTGTCCGCCTAAAGAAGTGTCCCACGGCTAATAGTGATAGCCTTTGAGCCTCAACACCCTGCGCGAAGTTGCGGCGTCGATTGTACTGTGACTAGAACTACTGACGACTTACCAAACACTTTACGTGCACATTGATCAATTAAGCAGTACAAAATGTGTGAAGGGGAATTAATTAATTAAACATCTCGATCTAACTTGATAAGAAATGCGATAAATCAGTAGCAGCGCGATCACACTGCTGCCACATAGAAACCCTCTTAATCACCATCTCCCCGCCATCGTGCTTCTCCCAAGTCGGATACCATTTATCCTTGGCCTTCCAGAAATCCGTCCTCGGAGAATTCGCATCGTTCACCCACGGCTTACCATCCACATCATCCGGGAACCAACCCGATGTTCCCCCGACAGCCAGCGCGATGATCAGGTAGAACGGCCGATCAAAAGGTGTCGCATTGCTGGTGCCAGGGCCAGTCCACGGATTGGAGATCTGGGATCCGTTGAGAAGGGCTTGGTGGAAGCCGCCGTGCTGGTAGAATGGGTAGTTGAACTTGACGTACGTGACTTGTGCGATTCGGTGGTCTAGCCATGTGAAGAGATACTTGTCTGTCCACTCAAGTCCAAATGTATGAAAGTCTTTGTGGAACGTTGTGCGTAGCGTATCTCTCGCACCCGAAGTGCTCTGCCACCGATCAGTGCTGGTATCCAGCCCCCAGTGCAACTGCGTCGAAACCTGCTGATTCCCCCGCCCATTATCATAAGTGTAATTATTCCCCCTCGCCATCCCAATATCAATCTCGCCAGACGCAGGCCACGCGCCGTAGTAGTCCTTTGCTGGGAACATCATGAGCTGAGAGAGGAGCCAATCTCCCGCTGCGAGCTTAGCCTCGATCTCGACGCGGCCGTAGCGGATGACGCCAAAGTTCTTGGTCGTGATCCTGCCGGATTTCACGGGCGCGACGATTTCGCCGGCGGTGAGGTTTGCGACTTGAACGCAGTCTTGGGTTGTCGTGGCGGAGCAGGTTCCGTGGGCTGTGAGGTTTATCTTTGTTGTTTCGGAGAGGTATTTGTCGGTTTGGAGGGTGGGTTTTATGATGAGTTGGCCGTCGCGGACGAAGATGTTTTCATCCGAGTCTGTCGTAAGCGCAAACTCGCCGTTTCTAAAGTCGGACACGCTTGTTAGTACTTGTCACCAATCGCCAGGCAGGGAGATTCAACATACCCGTATCCTCCGACCTCAACCTGCTTGTTCCATATCGTAGAGTTGAAGCCATTGGAAAAGTCATCCGTAAAGACCGTGCAGTATTGATGTTTATCAACTGACTTATAGCCACTCCATGTCAGAAGTGCTATGGCTAACAGTCCGACAATGATGCCAAAAGCTGGGATGATTGTGATCCAGATGCCACGAGGGTCCTTTATCGCGAGGTATGGTCTCTCGACAGTGCCCTTTTTGACTCGGCGGGAATGGAAATATGGACGTTGAGGGAATCTCTTTTTGATTGAGGACTCGGTTGAACTTTGAGCTGCGAGGCTCGGTCTGACCAAGTCTTCCGTGGAGTTGGCATGGCTGGTAGACGCGAGATATGATCCTGGGGATCTGATGGCAGTACTCGACATTGTGGCAGACTAGTAATATCCGGTGTATTACCCGAGACAGGAATGACAATGCAGGGCGCTAGATGTGCAGGACGTGCTTGGCATTATGGGCAACGTGGTTATTGCCAGGCATATATGAATCAAGGATATGGAGCAGAGCCCATCAAAATCAGCGAGCTTCTACAGTACCGACTTTCATCAATAACATCCAATGCTCACACGCCAGACTGAATCGCATCTGTATTCAAACCCAAGTACACCCCCCTTCCTTGAAACTTACGACATTCCTTCATCCTCGAAAAAAACTTCAATCCCCATAGACAGACCGAAGGGGACTTTTGACAAGAACCAACCAACAAACCCCCAAAACTCGCTTCCGTCCAAAAGTACATGACTGCGAACCTCCGTAAATTGAGATTGCTCCGCTAGTTAGTGGGCCTCCTCGATTATCTTGTCACGATACCTTGGCACTGCTAAGCGACGTGGTATTGAAGCGGATCTGGAGGAATAGAGTTGCATATGTCAAAAACTTGGCGAGGTAGACGCTTGTCCTATAGAGGCAAGATGCCAATTAAAAACCCTGCTTCGCTTAAGGTTACCGTTTATCTGGCCGTGTCCACTACGGCAACTTATTCCTGATAACGCCTCTTCCGTACTTTCGCAGGCTACGTCACCGGATGCCGCGGGAATATACCCCCACTGCCTGACTCGTGGTGACAGCGGACATAACATACATATTAGGAAGTGAGAATTCCACTGGTGTTACAACGGTCGAGATTGGAACTTGACTTTATTGCAACAATATGATTAATTGGTTTACAAGAATATCAAAATACGAGCCTGAAAATCGATTCACGGACCTCTCCATGGTCAAAACATCGAGTGTAAAGTGCACATCAGATTCATCGCGGGGTAGCGACCTAACAAAATTCCCCGTAGTCAGCGCCACAAACCAGATACAGTTGAACACAGACCAACAACATGTCACACAAGTCCCCGTGACTCAAGCCAAACAGCCTAAAAACGGACAATTAAATCCTTTCGGCCGACGGAGCCGAATCACTTCCCAGGCAGGGGGAGAAATCACATTCCAGCATCCAAAATCAACATGATCTGATGAAGAAAAAACATCCCATGTCCAAGATCGGCAGTGAGTATCGGGTATCGATAATCAGTTCTCACAATGCAAGGTACGAGATGGCATGCAAGTCAAGAAATTCAATAGCTAAAGAGCACGCTATTGTGGGATTGACCAATTGCATTACACGATGACCCGCCTTTTTGTGGCCGAGGAGAATTTGAGCGGCCCGACTATTCCGCGTTTGTTGTGAGTGCGCGAGTCAGGGCTGCGAGAGCGAGGATTCGGATTGTTCTGAGTAAACAGATGTTGGTCTGAAGATATCATGTTTTGTGCCGCAAACGGCAACGGCTCGAACTTACGCGTGGGATCATGCTGTACAGACAAAGACTTCTCAGTAGTTGTGAGGTGGCAACCTAAACGAGCCTAAACGAACCTAAACGACCTGACTCTCTGCGACTGTCCCTCTCTACCCTTTGAACGTCCTGCTGCGCAGATCCCCCTCCATTCGTTTCCCAAACCTCATCCCTCGCTGATCTTCACCTCAGAATGATGCTCCTACAATCTTCGTTCCTGGCCCTGGCCATCTTCACAACCTCATGCATCGCCATATCAAAAAACTTCTACCCTTCCTCAAAACGAGGCCTCATCTACATCCCAAACTCCGACTTCCCCCAGGATGATAAAGTGTGGGTTCAAAAGCATTCCGACCTAACATGGTACTACAACTACAAACCGCACCCTAGCTCCGTCTACGAGAACAACACATCTCTCCAATTTGTCCCTATGCTCTGGGGTGCCCCTGACGGCTTCGATGACACTTCCTTTCTCGAAAACGTCACGGCGCAAATCATCGGCGGGGCAAACATCACCTACGTGATGGGCTTCAACGAGCCAGATAACTCAATGGCCAACGGCGGCAGTGACATGAAGCCCAAGGACGCAGCAAAGTACTGGATCAAGCAGCTCGAGCCGTTGAGAAAACTAGGTGTTTCGCTCGGTGCGCCTGGTGTAACGGGTGCGCCGTCGGGGTTTACATGGCTTGCGGACTTTGTAGAGGCTTGCAAGGGCAACTGCACGTTTGACTTTATTCCTATACATTGGTACGGAAGCTTTGATGGTATGGCGAGTCATATCGCTGGTGTGCTGGATGTGTTTCCGGGGAAGAAGATCTGGGTTACTGAGTTTGCGCTGGACTTTTCGTCTTTGGTTGCGACGGAGGATTATTTCCAGACGTCAGTGAAGTATCTCGATGGAAACGAGTAAGTCACATTCATCCCTGATGAGTACGATGATTAACGTGGTGGTTTAGGAACATAACTCATTATTCGTACTTTGGGTCTTTTCGCTCATTCACGTCGAACGTTGGGTATAACGTGTCGATGCTTAATTCATTTGGGCAGTTGACGGATATAGGAAGTTGGTACCTTGGGGGTGATGCGACGGGCGTTATACCGGGCGACAATGTTGTCAAGCCTAACGTCACAGCTGCTAAGCCGTCTACCCCTACGTATGTTGTTCCGTCGTTGGTAACGGAGGACAGCGACTCGATGGGTCTGAGGATCCGGCCTTGTATATCTTATCTTGGGCTACTATTCCCGCTTTTTGCTTCGTATGCTAGACTATAGAATTAGATACCAAACACTCTAGATTACCAGCTTCTTTGAGGTGTTGCGTGTTTCTTGTTGTATTAATCTCTATGTAGTGACTTTAAGCTCTCAGCCACGGATCTAAGACTCAAATAAACGTCTCTCTCCGAACCTGGATATTATCACCCAACGCGGAACTAATCACCATTGTTGTGATCTGTTAGCTCCGGGCCCGTGTCCAAGAATGTCACTAACTCCCGATTACAAAGGGCACTATCCCATTAAATTCATCAGACCATGATGTAACACCATTGTTCGTAGAAAAGCATGTCTCACGGGATCCACAATACTCTTTCCGGTTTCAGCCACTTTGTATCTGCCGTGGAATGCAGTGACAACCAACAGCACAAATACGCCCGCGTGCACGACTCGCGTACTGCGACCCTACCAATCACGACTCTTTGACTGTTGCTCGTTTCGGTATGTGAGAACTGACAAGGGTTCTCTTTTCTTCGGCGAATTGATGAACGGGGCGTATGCGTATCCATGGGAGACCACGACAGCACGGTGTCCGCCGATCTCCCGTTGCCGAAGGCCGTTGCTACATAACAAAGACTGATGCACTCTTTTAACGCCAGGGATCGTCAAAGAGAGAAATGATAGACGTGATGGATTCTGGAACGAGTAGACGATCAGTCAGCATGTCAGGGGCTGTAACCAATGGGTCGATTCGCCATGTCACTGGCCTGTCACTGGGCGCCTCAACGCCTGTACCAGTAGTAAGGACTCATATACCTGGTACTTCGAGGGTGAATACTAACAGTACATACTTAGGTAGCCATTATTGGAGACAAAGGCTCTGGGAAGACATCTTTGTTCGAAGCTCTCTCTGGTCTATCTCTTCATGGCTCGCAGCTCTCATCAACGAAATTCCCTATCCATGCCTGCTTCACACACAGCAGCCGGACGGTGACGACGCTCAGAGCACGGATAAAGCCAGGGAAAGTTGACGGACAGAATGAGGAGCTTTCAGACCACTTGCACAGTTTCGAGGTGAACTATGAGGGTGATCTTGCTGCTGTCAATCTTCCACAAATTGTGAATCAGGTTCGTACAGTCTTTTATCCCGATGCCATCACACGTTTTGCTAATCGCGGGATGACGATACAGGCAACGAATCACATGCAGATTGCAACGGCGTTCTCTGACGAAAAGGAACAAGAAGAGCAACAAGTATCCGACAATGTACTTGTCATTGAAATTTCAGGTCCAGACTTTTTCAACATGGAAATCGTTGATACACCTGGGCTATCATCTAGTGAGTCATATTTCCGTGCCGTTTGTGTAGTAGCAACGCTTACATATACAGGTCCGTCTATTCATGACACCCAAGAGGTAACAAGATCTCTCATCATGGATCTCGTCAGGCAGCCCAACACTATCATCCTGTCAGTCTTGGCTCTTACCGTCCTCAGTAGAATACTAACAAAGTTGAGATCTGTCGTTGATGCGACAAGTGATATGAGCATTCAAGAGGGCCCGAGGCTTGCGCGAGCAGCTGACGTGACAGGCAATCGCATCGTTGCAGTCGTGACAAAGTGCGACCTCGTACCCCCAGAAGAGCGAAGATTTGTAAGTTCACGTCCTTCCAAAAATATGCATATCGTGGAGACTGATCAACCCAGGTGTTGAGGGCCATGCGCAACAAGGAACGCCATCTCGGCCATCCCTGGTTCGCTATCAGAAATCTCTCAAGCGATGAACGTGATCAAGACTGTACCCTTGAGACGCGGAATGCCATCGAGGAGTCATTCTTTTCAGAAATGGATTGGGCCGTTCTGAAGCGCCGGCGGCGTGTCGGAGCCCCTGCTCTGAAGGACCATCTCAAGACTAGGGTCAACGTCCTGCTTCGGGGGAGTATAGAACTACTGACGACTATACTCAACACACCCTCACATTCCGTCGCCCCATCACATGCACCAAGTATCGCAGAAAAGGGACACCAAACAGAAGTCTACGCAATATCCGAAGGAACTGCAGTAGCAGAGGTCGATCTAGAATTCGCCTCTGATGCACCCCGCCCAACACCGCTTCTCAACGCCGTCATTGTCGGGTTGACCGTTGCCATTTGTCTCTGCCTTATAGCACTTGGCTGTAGCTCGCTGGCAGTGGAGATTGCGAGTGAGGGACACTGGTATCGTGTGTTTCTTCTGGTAACGGCCCCTCCTCAGATTATCTTGAGCTTGGTAAGAACACCCCGCGACTGCTGGAGACTTCAACTGACTTGGTAATAGTTCTTCTGCCAAGCTATCGTCGTGACCATCTTTCAGATGATTGGGCCGGTCACGCAACTAAAAGTCAACTCCAAGTTTTACTCCGCAAAGCGAACCAAACGCCTTGATGGAACGAAAGTGCTATTACCTCATGTCACTATTCAATGTCCAGTGTACAAAGAAGGTCTTGAAGGTGTGATTCGGCCAACAGTACAGTCCCTCTCCGCCGCCATTCGCAATTACGAGTCGTTCGGCGGCACAGCTAGTATCTTCATCAATGATGACGGTATGCAACTAGTGTCAGAAGAAGAAGCCGAGGAACGACGCATGTTCTACAAGGAGAACAATATTGGCTGGGTTGCTCGACCAGGTCATAACGTAAACGGCGAAGGAATAAAACGATTCATACGCCGTGGAAAGTTCAAAAAGGCGTCAAACATGAACTACGCTCTGGGTATTAGCCTCAAGGTGGAGGACAAGCTGGTGCAGATCGACCGTCATGAGAAGTGGACACAAGTCGACGAGGATGCAGCCTATCAGAAATGCCTCGATGAAGTCCTCTCCGAAGAGCTAGGCCGTGCTTGGGTAGGCGGCAACATCAGAGTCGGCGACTATCTCCTCCTTGTGGACTCTGACACACGCGTCCCGACAGACTGTCTTATCGACGCCGTCAGCGAACTCGAAGCTTCACCCCAAGTGGCGATCCTTCAGTTCACATCTGGCGTCATGAACGTCACTACCAGCTACTTCGAAAGGGGCATCACATTCTTCACCAACCTCATCTACACAGCCATCACCTACGCCGTAGCCAACGGCGATGTCTCACCCTTCGTGGGTCACAATGCGTTTATCCGTTGGTCTGCGCTACAAGAGGTTGGGTCAGAAGACGGTGGTATTATCAACGGCGAGCAAGATCCAAACGCCACAACGCCGTATGAGAAGTTCTGGTCCGAGTCTCACGTCTCAGAAGACTTTGATATCTCTCTACGGTTGCAAACACTGGGTTATCATATCCGCCTGGGGGCTTATTGTGGCGACGGCTTCAAAGAGGGTGTTTCACTCACTGTTTACGATGAGTTGGCCCGGTGGGAAAAGTATGCGTATGGCTGTAGCGAACTTCTCTTCTGGCCTATCAAAGACTGGTGGAGACATGGTATCTTTACACCGCTGTTCAAACGCTTCATCCTGTCGAATATGCCGCTTGGGTCCAAGATCACCATCATGTCTTATATCGGAACATACTACGCCATTGGTTATTCGTGGATTGGCTCGCTGCTGAACTACTTCCTTATCGGATGGCTCAATGGAGAGCTTGATCACTACTACATGAGCAGTTGGCGTGTCTGGGTTGCTCTTGTGGTTGTCTTCTCTATAGCGGGCAACATCACCCTCGCACTGATCAGGTACCGCTCTCAGCAGGTCAGCTTGCTCAAGGAGCTCTGGACATGCTTCAAGTGGGTGGCTCTTATGTTTATTTTCCTGGGCGGTATATCGATGCATGTCTGCAAGGCGATTCTCTGCCACATGCTGTCAATTGATATCAGCTGGGGCGCTACGTCGAAGGAGGTGGAAGACACGAATTTCTTCCAAGAGATCAGTATCATCATTGGGGGCTTTAAGTATGTCTTCATCTTTTGCCTAGCGGTGACAGCGCTGATGATCTGCGGTGTCTACGCCTTTCCGTATTTATGGCGGATTGATGAGCTCGTTGCAATCTTTCCCCTTGGAACTGTCATCTTCTGTCACTTTTTCCTCCCGATCGCTCTGAATCCGAACTTGATGAAGTTCACTTGGTAAATAGATAGATGTTAGAACTTATAGAATAGATCTTGTATATGACTACAAAGCATTGATAGTTACATAGATAAAAATGGAAGAAATTAATATGCAATAGATATACAAATAAAGTAGTAATGCAGGCCACTCACATCTCAAGAACCTTAAGCTTCTGTTCCTCCTTCTCACCCGTTAAGATTAGCCCAGCCGCACTTACCAAGAGATTCAAGCAAGAAATCAATCGGTGTCATCATTGAAACAACAATTTTATCGCCATGGGAATGGATAAGAGTGTGCCGAAGCGCCCAAGAGTATCGCAATGGCGGCGATGTTGGTTTTGATGAAAATGACTGACTCCGTCTCATGGGCAAGTGCACCAGCTGTGGCTCAAGCATGATACGATATAAAATAATACTAACAGAGTAATTAACCTCTTGAGCTCGTGCTTTGTAATTGACTATCAACTGAGGCCACGTACAGCTGATTCATAAAGAGGTTTCTCTCGGCGGTTGCAATTACGGTAATGTTCTAAGGCACTGATCACTGAACACTTGTTGAACATGACTGATTCACCAAGGGAGGAAGTAAGGAAGTAGTGAAAATTTATCTCGAATTCTGTGAAACAGAAATGTTCATCCTGAACAATTGCCAAATCAAGCATCTCATCCAGTACATAACCCTCGCTCAATCCGCTCAACTCGCATCAATCGTTCTCATCTCTGCCTCATCTTCCACGTTCATCAAATACCGTTTACTACTACATCACACACTTAGAAATCTACAAACAACCGAAAGATTGCTGGAATGCATTCTCAACTTCAATCTCTGATCGACAACGCTATGCCCGGCACTCGATGCCCGACATGCTCTACAGCCGAGAAAGATGTCTGGGTCATTTCTGGTCGCTATTGCGGACATTGCGGCACCTATTGCGAATAGAGAGCATACCACAAAGCTCAGAGGTTATTCTCCATACGCACGAACATGTCTTGGGGTGCCTTGACCTCACTGAGAAATCTGTTGGGTGACGGTTAGATTTGTCGGCGGACAATGGAAGAAGTGATCGTGCTCAAGGGTGATGCCACTTGAAGAGAACAATGTATATAACATGACATCAGGTAGAAGATGCAGACCAAATTTTACAAAACTCTAACAGATTATTATTCATCGCTACCCTTTACGTGATACCATACTCCGTGATTAACAATACACTCTATCCCTGGACACCTGACTTCGCCTCTCCCTGCAGAGCGAAAAGCTCCCGCTTCCAACCAAACCACTTCGCCATTCTCTTCCCCATAATACGTAACAGAACCGGATCAATCTTGTCAGCGGGATGCGGCTTGTGAAAGACAATCCTGCCTCCCTCCCCAAGCTGCTTGAACGCCACAGCAGAGCCGCTATTGTTCCTCGCCGTGAAGCCTGCCTCAATCATGACGCGCACGAATCGATCCCATGTGACTTCCTTGGCTACGCTGTCTTTGCTGGGAAACATGAGGTGGATGACGCCCAATGACTCCCTCGTCAGTGAGATGACGGCATGCTCGGTGACCTCCTCTGCAGTTTCGGCTGGTGGTTCGGTGACATCACTGGCGGAAGAACACTGCTCGCCTCGCGTTTTGACCTTCTCTCGGCCTTGCGCTACGGCGGTTGAGGCGGCGCTGGGCTCGGGACCCTCGTTGAAGGTACCAGTAGTTGGCTGGGGTTCGTCTGCGATGTTGATGGCGGAAAGGATGCCAGCCTCAGCGCGTTGCTTATCCTAGATATACTCCTCACCGAGGTGCGCCGAAGCGATGCCAAGAAGGTTATCAACCTCTTCCAGAGTATACGCTTTAACATCCCGCTGCGTTAACTGCTTTCTCAAGAATCCCCTGATCGATTCCCAGAATTTCTCGTTTGCCGTGGAAAGAGCCTGAGAATGCGAAAGCCACTCTGCCTTTTTGGGACCGTTGGGCGGCTTCGCATGGTAGAAGTCTCTGGTGAATGCCATCCCGATGTCTCTGTACACGTCTCTATTGAATCCGAATGGTTGCACCAACTTCCAAAACATCCGATCTTCTGTAGCAATCACTTCTTCTGGATCTCGTACTGAGTTCCGAGGCCTGTGTGATTGAACAGCTATCAGCATCTCATGACAGGTTGACAGATCCGAGAGGGTCTGGTAGGTGATTTCGTCCAGCCTCTTCCCTTCAGATGGATTGCTGGAAAGATGATCTTGGAGCATGGCAAAGAGCATAGCATGGTCAAAATGGCTCTGGTTGTTAGGCTTTCCCTGTAGTTGCACAAGACACCAGTCAAGGGTGTCATCGTCAAGAGATTGTTGGGTGATTTGCGGCGTTATCCGCTTGGTGATGCCAATGACTTCAGGTCGAGTATCGGATCGATGGCGGCTGGGGTCGAGACTCCAGTGTTTCTGCATGCCTGGAATATGCGGCAATTGTTCGTACAAGAAACTGGTCTTTGCCATGACCTGGCCAAGCAGCAGAAGCTCAAGGGCACCCAGAGCCTTGTCGTACTTTGGGGGTAAGGGCATGCCAGGATGAATACTGTCGCTGAATCGCCTGCGAATTGTCGCAACGTGCCTGCACTCCGCTTCAATCCACTGCCAGCAACAGTAGCTCTGGATTTCAAGGACGATTTGCTCGGGGATCATCATCGCTCTATTTTCCACTGAGGCCTTCTTGAAGATCTCGGTCGCAGAAATCATCTTGGCATGTCTTCTCATGTACGCGGCGTCGCACTGCAGGTACCATAGGTGGTCGCCAGTCTCATCCAGGCGAGACTTTGCGAGGTCGGCAAGGTAGTCGCAGTTGAACATGGGGGGACGGGAGAAGGCTTGGTTAGTGTAGGGAGACCAGAACTCGACTGCGCCTGTCTCCCGGAAGGCTTCGTGGCTGACGAGGTCGTGCCACTTCTCGGCTCGTGGGGTTTGCAGAGGGTCTACTCCTTCGAGGATCTTGTCGACTATGTTGCAGAGAGTTTCCAGAAGATGCGCCTGGGCTTCAAGAACCAGCATCGCTCTGGGATACCCGAGAGTATCACCACGATGCACAGCATTTGTTTCCCAGTCTACCAGTGACCCATATCGATCTCCGTACATGACGACGCATTTCAGACAGAAGTTAACGTCGAAGTATCCAGCTGCCCAACTGAAAGTGAGCTGTCGATTATCGAAGGGCGCCCACGACTGGGGAGGGTACGCAGTTCGGTAGTGAAGAAGGGCGAAAAGCACAGCGGGGTTGGTCTTGAGGACATGGACGTTAAGCCATGGCAGAAGGAGTTGGCGTCTCCGAATCTGAGTTCTTTCGCGCATGTAAAGGCTCTCGCGCGTGTAGCTGTATCGCGGGATAAGCCACTGCTGTTCTTCGAGATCAGGCACAGCTTCTTTTAACAGAGCCGCTCGTTTCGTTTGACTTTTCTTCTTCCAGCGACTCATCAAAACATCGCCAAAGACTTTAATCTTGTCGCTCAGTTGATCTCGGCTTCGATGGATGCTTTGCACGAGGGAGCGCGCGTTGCGCTCTGCGACGGCATCGGAGAGTCGGAGGTGGTAGGAGTGTTGGGCGTGGCGTTGCTTCTCGACGGGGTAGAAGCTATTCTCGCAGTCGGCGCATTCGCATGGAGGTCGGCGGATCGATGCTTCGAGGGTTCTCTTCGTGAAACCGTAGAATGGCGGATCTGGCTCCTGGTCCTGGACCAGGAAGAACGGGTTCATCGTGTCGATGGTTCAGGTGATGCAAAAGTCGAGTTAAATCGAGTTAAGGTCTTGATTGAAATTATCATTTTCATAAACGCAGCTTCACGCGTCAGGCGCGTCAAGGCGGGGGCCAATGAATCAGCTGCTATGGCGACGCAGTGTAATGCAGTGCTAAGGCGCTTCTGTCTAACGCTTTACTAAGGCATACATTGTACATGTCTTGTGTGGTAGATAACTCGAAACTATACTGGGCATGTTGGCAAAGTCATGTAAGCGACTAAGCTGTAGTATAATTGCGTGTCAAATGTAGTCAAGAATTGAAGTGAGGAATAAGAAGTCGCATTGTTTTATTGCAAGGCATTTGAGACTGTACCCCTTCGCAAAAGCATCTGAAAACTCTAAACCCTTACTCAAAAACATCAATGCTGTGTTGTTCCGTGTTGTCAGAGGATACGATTTCGCCTTATTATCGTATAACACTCTTGAACTGTCTGCATTATCCGGCTGTCATTATCCAGCTATTGTGCATTGCACTACCTAAGCCGTGTTGGCAAAAGCCTTCTGGATACCTTCCAGCTCCTCCAAAGTCAGGGGAATGATGGTCCCATGACGAGGAGACTCGGGGTATTTATAACCAGTGCGGAGTGTCCACTTCCCACCAGCGAGATCAGTCGACTCAAGTGGAACATATCCATTGCCGCCAAATTCATCAGCTAGAAGGATATACCTCGCACCATTAACATCCTTGCAGTTGGTCTTGAAGATTGAAGGGCCCTCCACCTCTTGCGTTCCCGCGTTTTTTCCGATGCAGCTTGCTATCTGATGCCAATCGGATAACCCTGCAGTCAGTGAAGCACTGCTCTCCTGAACAATATCCGCACAACCATTGATAGTACCCTTTGTAAAACGATAATAGAGGCCGTCCTCCTTGATAACGGTGGAATCAATCCGGCCATTCGGCGGTTCATCTTGCCAGACCTTTGGCTCGCTGAACGTGATGAAATCATCTGTTGTCGCGTAGACCATACGCTGGTACTCAATCGGATCATGATTGGGGTTTGCTTCATTGTCATAGATTCCAGACGCCCAATATACAACATAGGTTTTGAGGTCGTCATCATAGTAAGCCTCAGGTGCCCAGGTGTTGCCGTAGTTATCTGGTGATACCTCAACATGACGCTGGGCACTCCAGTTGACCAGGTCTGTTGACTCCCAGATCTCGAGATATCGGCTGCCAAAACGTTGGGCGTCTCCCCAGCTCGTGCCGCAGCCGATGCACAGATCAGTCGCGAGGATGTAGAATTTATCTCCTTCATGTGACCTCAGGATGAAGGGATCTCGAACTCCACCGTCGCCTTTTGTAGATGTCAAGATGGGTTTGCCGTTGTTTAGCTCAGTGAAAGACAAGGCGTCGTTTCCGTTGCTGGCAGCCAGATAAATGTTTTCATCACGGTTGCTGAAGTATAGAAAGGCGTAACCTTCATAGTTGGAGTTACAACTAATCTCCCTCTTGGCAAATTGCGATGCAGCTGGTATGACACCTGTAGGAGACGCAGAGGTGAGGAATGGCAACGCGGCCAAAGCACTAAGAATAATGGATGGATTGAGTACAGACAACATTGTCAAAGAAGATGGTAAGATGATTTGCTCAGATGAACTGGAATTGGATGTTGAAGTGAAGAGTTCGTGGCTTCTTGTAGTTGGACCTGCAGAAACGTCCCACTTTCGCTATGACCTCGCTGTGGAAGATCATTTCTCTTTCAAAGTATAAGGTTATCACGTTATGCTTAGAAGAATGCTTCGCGCTAAGCTTGAGCTGAGTGATTGGGTCGGATAACTCGATCGACATGACCCCAGATTCCACTTCCCCGCATTGACCTCTTTTGTCGTATTCTGGGACATTTTCGCTGTAGCCGAGCAAATAGCATGTCTTCTCTTTCGGTTTACGAGAATATAAGTCCCATGATCTATAAGCGCGTGCCAGCCTTGAAGACTTTTGTAGAATGCTCCGCGCAATTACACAGCCGCGCCAATAAATTGCTATAACACATACAGCCAGCGCCGCCCCTAGAATCGTTTTGATCAACGTTTTAGGTTACACCTTAAATATGTGTCTGAACAGTTTTGGCATTACCTTTAATGCTACTTTTGATATAGTTAAGATAATTTTTAAGCAGAGATATTAGATGATTTTGAGAGATTGATCATTACTGATTCTACTGTTTGCCTCTGAAGCTAAGAGTCTATAGTAACGATGGCGATTGATGGCCCGATAGGCACTTGTGTCGTTCACAAGTCACGTGCTTTAACGATTTTGTTGTAGACTAGGGAGAGATGTATGGGCTATCAAGCCATGCTATACATCCAGATACAAATAGCTAGCTACTCATCTTAACCGGCTAGCAAAAGATATATACTTGCAAGCGCATCCCAGGCGCAAATTATAAATACAAAGGAAGGAAGAATCAGAAACGAATTCTACAATCCGAAGAATGGCAATGCCTTTGCTCACAACAAGGTTCACTGCTGGAATAATTAGTTAGTGCAGTGGCCACGACGGTGACTTCCATGGCGACATCGACGATGTGCGGCAGTATGCGCCTTGTGCGACTGGTGGGAACCCTTCTTCGTAGCGGTCTTCTTGGTTCCCTTCTTGGGAGCAGTCTTCGAGGATGCCTTGGATGCTACAGGGGGGACAGGGTATTTCACCGCCTTGGCTGACTCAACTACAGAGGCAGTCTGAGTGGAGGTCGGGGCCTTGGCGGTCGAGAGTGTTGAAGCAGTCTTCTTGTGAGCCAAGGTGTGCTTAACACTAGTTGAAGTGGGAGCAGATTGCGCAGAAACAGCAGTTGAGGCTGGTTTCGAGCTCTTTGCTGTTGTGAGCTTCACAGTGACGACACCGTGTACCGGGACTGTGACCTTGACACGACCACCGGATAGAGTGACCTTGGTATCGACCATCTGCGCCTCAGCATTCGAAGTGAAAGCCTGAGCTGTTGAGAACGTACTTCCTGAAACACCCAAGTCCACAGTCTGAGCAGCAGTGCCAGAGTTGGTGAGCACCATAACGACACTGCCATCTACATTCTCGAAGGCACCGACAATCGTATTTTGCACAACTCCTGAAGTCGAAAGTCTGTGTGCACCAGGGCGAATGTGGCGCGACCAGTGAGCAATGGCCCAGAGAATTGAGGATATGGTAAACTTGGTACCGTCCGTGTCGATGACGTGAGAGAGAGACCCCTTGTTGTTGGTCTCAACGCCTTCCCAGTAGATATACGCCGAGAGGTCGGCATTGACGATGCCTTGTGCGATCTTGACTGCCCATGTGAAACCTTCGTTGGAACCGCCGTTGACGTACCACGCTGTGGCGAACGCCTGGTCATTGGCAGCTCCCTCGGACATCCAGGTGGGCAAGGTGGTGTTCATAGGCTGGTCGGGACTGCTGGAGTACTCATGCGATGTGATGACGGATAGATACTTCTCCACCTCAAGTTCAGCCAGCTTGGCGGTGTAGTCCATCTGCGACTTCCATCCGATGTTATCACAGCACGTCATCTTGATATTGCCAAGGCCCTTGGATTGCAAAGCGCTGTGCAGAAGAGGAATCACATCTGCGGCTTGCTCAGCAGTTGAGAGCATAAAGTCCGAGCCGTCGCCCTCGTTGAGGAAGCCGACGTGCGACACTGTGATGCCAGCCTGCTTGTAGTAGGAGAGGTACTCGGCAATCATCTCAACGTAGCGATGTCTCCAGTCTCCAGAGGAGCACGACACACCAGGTGTCCCACACAGACGACCCATACTCGTAGCTGACTTCATGTATACAGGCGCAGACCAAGCATTAGCATAGATAGTGTCTACGCCATACTTCATGGCCTGTTTGCTGAACCATACCTGACCATCATCATCGCCGTCAAAATGGTAAACAGCCTGCTTATCTGCGTTGTCGGTGTTGGTGCTGGTGATGGAGTTGGAGGCGTCGCAGCCGATCTTGTTTCGGATGATGGATAAGCCCGCACCGGCAGTAGTGTTGAAGAGAAGATCGAGGCCTTCTTTCTGTGGTCCAGAGGCGAGGTTTTGGAATTGTTTGGCGTGGCCGTAGGCCTCTGAGACACCGAAGCCATCGATGACCTGGAGTCTCTGGTTGGTGTTGACAGTAACGGACGTGTCGCCGAGCGCCAGGCTGGCTTGAAAGGCAATGGCAGGAATAACGAGAGAGAAGAGCATATTGCCGACTAATGAGCGAATAACAGATTGTGATATGAAAGGTGGTTTTTATCCAAGTAAAGAAATTCAAAAGATCCTCAACTGAATTGAAATGAATGTACAGCAGAAGCAATAGTGAACGAAAAGACAAATGAATGAAGAGTCAGGCAGTCCTACTCTGTACAGCCGGATGTAAAAGAACTCGGCTTCTTTAAAGTATTGAATCAGAGTCAGGCTCTTGACATCAAAGGTAGCTCGACCTCTCGTCAAGCGGGTAATTACTTCCCAGCTCCCCAGAAATCCCACTTCATCCCAGGAGCAAACAGGGGTGTCGGGAAGACGGCACAGCTAGACACAGCGTATGTTGGTCATTTTGAGGCTCTTGTTAAATTCGAGGGGTTCAGAATAACGCAACGCAAAGGACTGCCGTTGCCGTCTGCCCCGACAAGAATAGCGAGACTTTATTGCGAAATGTATCCTGTAATATTTCAGGGCGCGGTTGGGAACAGAAGCGCATTTTGAGAGATGAGACGCTGATTGACTTTGATCTTCCCAGCTGTTCCATGGAAACCCATAGATGAATATCGAGTTCTATAGGATGACTCTACAAATATTTACTCTTGCCTTGGCCGAGTATCATGGACGCGCCACTAAGCGACAATAAATGTTTCCTTCGTTCAGGTTCGCTTAGATGTGCCTCGCCATTTTCGAGCCCTTATCCGCATCAATCATCGTTTACAGAGAGACTGGAAAGCTTATTTTACCGCTAACATTACGTAGGCCGTTTCAGGTTCGCCAGAGGCTACTTTACTGAACCGCGCTAAAAGTGTTTTGACAGGTGGGAAATAAACGATAAGGCGGCTTGTGTTCGGAAAACCGGCAGTATCTGAAACGCCTGGCAGCCTACCAATCATGTTCAGGGTGCTTGTCATCAGGACATCAAACTCTGTGCCTGCCGTTCAGACCGCGCTGGAAGTGGAGAGTTGAAACTGTAGTCTTCAGCTGGAAGATCATTGATTTATGGCTAGAAAATGAGATACTCTGTGCTTGCGGCGGCATTACACTTTGTTGAGTCGCGCTTGTAATGAGGTCTGGTTGGAGGAGCGGAGGCCGGGTGTTTCCTTTGAAAGCAGTTATAACAGCGCTGTCGTCATGTCCAGGTACATAGTCTTCCCTAATCTAAAAAATCCAGATAGTTTCCCTTCTCAGGAGAATTATCTACATACCTTTCGCTAGGTAGCTAATATGTTCTTTTTCTCTAGCCAATATGCTTTCGCATACCATCTGTGCCAGGGAGTTATATGATACTATAGGGCAGGTAGACGGGCTCTGGGTGAGCTGAACCAAGACCTGTTTAGGGAGTAATGGGCTGAGAAAAGTCCATGCGCTTGTCGGGTTAACGATTTTCCGGTCGCTGGTTGAAGAACTCACGACCTCGCGCCAATACAGGGTAATCCATGATCCAGGACTAGACAGGCCACTGAGCCATTCTGACAATACAGACTTGTCGAGCAACGATCAGGCATATGGGTTTTGACAGTGTAATTAATTATGACCTGCTTAAATGCGTTCCTCGATGGCTGTGAGTGAACAGTTATCGCCGTGTTAAAGTGAATAAGTGTGATTGATCATCCATGTCTGAGGGGAGGAAAGACGTGAGAAATCGGCTACGTTCCACTGCCCTGCATATTCAATTGCCATACGAGGTACCAATTATCTGCTCAATTCCACCCTCTCAGCAATACATAAGGATTCTTGTTACTTCGATTTTGAACAATTTCCCACTTCTGACTTGATCCAAAAGAGTCACTACATTGTTCCGACCCCGGCCCTCAATCTCGGATCTAGCAATCTAATCTCAGCTCGGATAAGATAAGATAAGCTTGTCCAAAGGCCAATCGAGACCCAACTGTGGCTGGCTGACATTCCAATACCACATCGATAGTCATCTCTGGCGCATGCAAGGGAGACCTTCGCCAGCGTAAACCAGCTAATCAGAGAGCGATATTCGCTGCCACTCCAATACTTGCCGCCGTGATAAACCATAACGGGAATCTGTCACCAATTGCTATACCCAAATTGGCGTGCTATGCCCAGATTAGTGAAGGCGCGGGGCTGTCCCGTCGTTCCGTGCCGAGTTGAAGATCATTTTTGGAATTGAGTGGCACCGATAGCGTATACTTCTGTAGCTAATCAATTAATGAGAATACAAACATGTATGTTCTCGTTGGTCAAGGGAACCGAGTGGCTGGCACTACTCGATTCCACGAGTTCATAGCGTAGCGGACGTGGTTATGTTGCTCCGGCTTCTATTAAAGCATAATTAGGCTTGGCTCCTTCATCTAACGCTCCCTTGGTTGATCTCTCTCGTTCTCTTGGAGGTGCCATACTCAGGTCTCAACGAATCATGAAGTCGCTTTACTTCTTCGCTGGCGTTTTCGCTGCGCTTACCCAAGCAGCACCTACTGTGGACGAGACGTACCCATACAATGGACCTGATATCCCCATCGGCGACTGGGTTGACCATACGGTTAATGGCGACAAACACACTGGATTCATCCGTCTGGTTAAACCCCCAGCTGTACGTCCTGGCTATGTCAATGCTACCAACAACGTCAATGTCATCTCACTATCATACATACCTGCCCAGAATGGAGGGGACACTGTTGGCATCAATATTCATTACCAAACGCCCTTTGGTCTTGGTCAGGCACCCTCGGTAAATTGGGGAGCCAGTTCTTCGTCTTTGAACAACGTGGCTATCGGCTCGACTGCAACATACGACCGCACTCCGCCCTGCTCTCTTGTGCACATGACCCAATGCAGTCAATTCTTTCACAACGTGCAGATCGAGCATCTTCAACCGGGTACAACCTATTTCTACCAGATCCCTGCTGCGAATGGTACAACCGAGTCTACTGTCTTGACCTTTACAACCGCCCAGGCTGTAGGCGACCCATCGCAATTCAGTATCGCTATCAACAATGATATGGGGTATACCAATGCCAATGGATCGTACTTTTACATGAACCAAGCCATGAAGGGTGAGGATGGCCTCGCCTTTGTCTGGCACGGTGGAGATCTCAGCTACGCGGATGACTGGTACTCTGGCATCGTACAGTGCAACTTTTCTGTTTGGCCTGTCTGTTACAACGGCAGCCACAGTTCCCTACCCAACAACGACACCAATCCCGATTATTTCGACACGCCTCTTCCGGCAGGTGAGATTCCAAATCAAGGCAGCCCTCGGGGCGGCGATGTCGGCGTCCTCTATGAATCCAACTGGGATCTTTGGCAGCAGTGGATGAACAACATCACCATGAAGATCCCGTACATTGTCCTCCCCGGCAATCATGAGGCCACTTGTGCCGATCATGATACCAAACCATTTCTCCTATCGTCGTACCTCAATGAGAACAAGATGAACACTTCTATGAACGCCGATAATCCCAACTCAACTCTGACATATTATTCATGTCCGCCTTCACAACGCAATTTCACAGCGTTCCAGAACCGTTTTTCTATGCAAGGTGACAAGTCCGGAGGTAAGGGTAACTTCTGGCATTCATTCGACTACGGCCTCGTTCACTTCGTATCTATCGATACAGAAACGGACTACGCTAACAGCCCGGACAAGACATTCCGTGAGGATGTTGAGAAGGCCAAGAAAGAGAAAGAGTGTAAAGGCAAGGATAAGGATGAGCCCAAGTGCAAGACTAAGACGGAATCGTCTACGGCTACGTCTACGTCTACCTGTACCCCGCTCCCGACAGATGATGAGTATGAGACAGATGATCTGGAGGAGGAGACATATCTTGAGTCTGGGAAAGCTCACCCTCTGCGAAACGAGACGTATGTCACAGATGCCGGGCCCTTTGGATACATTGAGGGTTCCATCCATGAAAACAGGGCGTATGAGCAATATCAGTGGTTGAGTGAAGATCTTAAAAACGTGGATCGGTGCAAAACACCCTGGGTTATCATCATGGGCCATCGTCCCATGTACAGCTCCCACGATAACGCCAGCTATCATCTGCACCTTCGTGAGGCCTTCGAGCTGTTGTTCCTGAAAAACAAGGTTGATTTGTACATCGCTGGGTAAGTCATCCCCTCCAATTTTGTCAAGTTTGCCAGGCTGACTAGTTGCTCATAGACACGTTCACTGGTATGAGCGTCTCAAGCCTATAGGAAACTGCTGGGTCGACAATCATGCGATCAAGAACCATAGTCAGACGAATCCTGTTTACGAGGTGAACCCTGGACAATCTATGGTTCATCTCATCAACGGCGCTGCTGGAAACATCGAGAGCCACGCTACCATTAATATGTCCCTGCCGATACCCGACATAACAGCTCACCGAAACTTGACCAGTTTTGGCTTTTCCAAGTTGACTGTTTTCAACGCAACGACTCTGTCTTGGAAGTTCATACAGGGTCATGATGGTCTCGTCGGTGACGAACTGACTGTGAAAAAGGATCCGAAATTGACCTGCAAGAATTACGAGACTTATAGCTCATCTAGCTCGTCTGGCTCTTCTTGTTCTTCTGAGTGCTCTGGATCCGGTGTGCTTGCCTGGATCTACTGCAATATCTATTGTGCCAGCTTCGGGGAACCGCTCAAGGTTTGAGCTTGGTACTTGTAGCTACAATACTCGCCAATTTATACATGAGGGTTATAGTTGCTAAGGTATTAACCTTGTAAAGACACTTTCACATCTTGTCTTTATTGTATTATTAAGAGCTGTAAGTGAATAGCTCATCCAATTGGCCCATGATAGGACCGGACCATTGGGCTAATGAAAATGACTACTGGGTATTGTGGATTACGCTTCTCCAAGGACAGACTTAGTTCTCAAGGCTATTGACGTTAGCGCGCCGCGATATCTGTACTATTGAACCATAAGCTTCTTTCTCCTGCTTAAATATGATTAATCTACGAAAGGGAGCCTCTCTTTACCGAGACCTGCCCCTTTGGGAGCAAGAAAACACAAGATCTAAGTTTAGGGTAATAAAATAAACTCTACAATAGGTATCCTAAACTTATCCTAAATTTATACTAAGTTACCTAAGTCTTTTTATCAGTTAGGTTCAAGGTCCCAAGTTTTATTTCCTCC